>JPYR01000350.1:50078-63590 GCA_000775305.1 Belgica antarctica
GAAATTTGTTGTCAACGGTTGCTTGGCATCCTAAATCCGGCTTATCCAGCTCAAGAGTTCATTCCATCGCCGGAAGCTGGACTTACTTAGATCATCATGCTGATCCAATCTTCAAGTCAATGCTTGCACAACAATGGCCAGCTCAACGACATGCAGTCATGATTTCTTGAGAAAAGAATTTTTTTTGCAATTTTTTAAGGAAAACTTCATCGCACTCAAGTCAAATGTGGCAAATGAAAAACTTGCAATCGGTTAGTGATTAAAAAAGTTTGAATAATGAAATCTCAAAAAATTTCTTTACTTTATCGCTTAAATTGATTCAAAATAACTGCCTTTTCGCGAGTTTTTAATGAATCACACTTGAAGGTTGATAGTACAAAAGTTGTCGAGTCGAGTTGAGTAAAAGTGACTCATCAAGTCGATGATGACGAGAAAAAAGCTCCGCGGAAGGGAAATTTTGATTGTTTGATGGAATACTTTCAATTAAACTTGCTTTTGGGTAGTAAATTTGATAAAAAAATGACGAAAAGTTTTATCCCAAGCTTTCGACGAAGGTCGTCTGCAGAGAATTTCCTGAAATCACCGTTTTGAACTGCTCCGGAATGGGCGTTTCAACCTAAAATCGAGAGAAAGGAACATTAAAATTGGAGAATGATTAGCGGTGTGGATTGGGACAAGGCGCGTGAGGGACTGTCGGCATTAAATTCGCGTTTTTACTCTCAAATAACGAGGATTTTCAATTTAGGTTCACTTGCTGGGGATCTGTAAGCCAAATTTAGACCAACAGCGTTTGGTGATCGCAGCCACGTAATTTCAAAGCCGACAGTTCCGTTTCCCAACACGACAAAGTACTCACGTAGTCGTCACCAGCAGGCGTTGGAAGCATGACGTTCATTTCGCTCGACTTCGAGCTTACAATTTCCACATCCAAGGTTTCTTTGTTTAAATACATTTGGCATCCGTCGGTCTTGTCGATGGAAATGGTTGGAACTTTCCCCAAAACCTAGAAATTTAATGAACCACATTAGTAAGCCGCGATAGCCCCAATTTCGCATAATTTACCTGCATCTGAACGCTTTGGCAGTTGACGAACTCAACCGACGACACGAGAGAGTCGAAAACTACGCAGCATTTCTTACACGAGTCGATGACGATGCTGTTGAGTTTGCCCTTCACCGTCAGCGTGCTGTTTTCAGACTTGAACATGTAAATGACGTTGTTCATCTCGACGCCTTCGACGAGCAAATTGCGGTTGTTTTTCTGATACTCGATCAGCCATTTCTTGCCGTCGCGGCTGAAGACCGGGGTCTTGACAGCTGGGGCACTTGCTGGTTTCGCTGCGATAACTGGTTTGAAGGAGGTCGGGTCTGATGCCTTGAACGGTGCTGGTCCAGATCTCAAAGCAGTGTTCTTGTGTGTTTGCATGTCTCCTTCTTGAGGCTCTTGGTGATGTCGGCGCCCTTGTTGATTTGCGCAAAGAGAGCGTTGCGTTCATCGTCAGCTCCTGCACCAGCTGACAGGTCGAACGCTGGCATCGGTGGGGGTGGAGGCAAGTTTCCCATTGGGGGTGGAGGTGGTGCACCACCGGATGTTACGTTTGCGACGGCTTTTCCCTTGCCAGACCAAACGATGCCAGTCGTGTGATATTGCTTAATGAATTGCTGCAACTCGGTGAGAGTTTGGATCCACGCCTTGGCCCAGTTAACGTGCTTCACGTCCTTCTCCTTCCATTCCTTCAACACTCGGTTGGTGTAGAACTGTCCGGCGTCGTTCATTTCTTTGACGTGTGGTCCGGGAGTTGGAGAAACGCAGACCCATCCGAGAGCGGGGATGCTTTCGCTGATAGCCGACAGGTGATTGAACAGCTTTGACGTGCGTTGATTTTCGCGGAACGATTGAACGTTGTTAATATGCTCGGACGTTGGCTGAAGGAGTTTTGGAAGCTCGCTCTGATCGGGCGCGGCTGACTGGCTGGCCATGATGACGTACTTAAGTTGAGCATCGAAGGCCTTCTTCACAAATTCGGCTTGCGTGGCGACCTCATTGCCGATTTTCTTGGACAAATCGAGAAACTGGGCGAGCGAGCCGCGAATAATATCTTCGTACGCGTTGACACTCATTGCTTTTTCGACGTTGAACTCTTCAACAATCTTCGAACGGCGCTGTTCTTGCTGGATCTTTTCCAATCGTTGCTCGATGTGAGGTAAAACGGTCGGCAGGAAGCGGTCGTCGGGTGAAGTCAAATCGGTTTGGCTGTAAGACGATGTAAGCTTGGGATGCACGGGCGATGTTTCGGTGTCGGTGGTTTGGGCGGCTACGCTATTCTCCAACCGTGAGACAACTGATTCGAGTCGACCGAGGAGATAGATCAGCTCCTTTGGTTGACTAACTGATGGATCACAGACTGCAGCTAAAGCGAGAAAATGCAAGTTAGTAAAATAAAGTTAAAGATTGAGTTTAACAGAATCAAAAGTGCCACTTGGAGTCATGCAGTTAAAGGTTCAATTTACAGTTGTTGATCGGCGCTTCCTTTTCTTCCCAATCAAAGGTCGGAGCTTCGTTAACTATCGGCCCCAGTGGATCAAACCTCACGCGGTGTTCAATCGCGGAGTGAGCTGCTTCAATCAACTCTGAGAAAAATCGTTGTCGTTTAAGCGCCACACAGTCCAAAGGCGTCGTCGGCGGCGTTGAACACTTTTCGCTGCCGTTTGCAAAAGGGAATTTTCAGGCATGGAAGGAGAAAAGTTCATTTCAAAAGGGACATTGACAAGAAAGTTGCTTTGAGAGCTTTAAAGATTTTAAATAAAGGGTGAAATGAGATGATGTGCAACATCGATGTGGTGAACAGAAGCAAAAACAAAAAGAAAAGTTGTCAACCAAAGCTTGTTGAACAAAGTCAGCCGCTGATGGCTCTGTCATGTTCAAGCGATAAGACTCTTGAAGGGATTTACTGTGACGTCACGTAAGATTTTTCCCATTATGGAAGAGAAGACAACAATGTTCTGTATAATTACCCAACAAAAGAGCAGACAAAGACGACAACAAACTCAAATAAAAGAGAAATAATAAGGAATGATGGAATTTCATTAGAGTCAAACATGAATGACTTCACCCTAGACTCTTGGATCGTCGTAAAAGTCCAAATATTGTCTTTGACAACAAAAGAAGTAATAAAATCCCAACCAATAATGTAAGAATGCTTGAGCAATGTGTAAATTGAGACATCACGAGAAGAATGAAAATTGACTAATAATTTCTCGTGAGAGTAACCTGCTATCGGGGAACCATCCGGGCAATGCCTCGATAGTTGGCAACGATCCCTTTCGCTCGACATAGGGCGTGCACATGTTTCCCCTGGGTGTTTGAATTGGTGCTGTATCACTGAACACATCGTCGTCGTCTTCGTGCGGCGCTTCTTGCCACTCTTCGTTGACGAAGTATTCTGGTGGTGGAATCACCTCGGTGGCCTCGCTGCACCGTACTTTCTTCTTAATTGATGCTCGAGATAAATCGCGCCGCAATAAACAGCTGGGCAGCGAACCAGGCTTCGATACTAACTCATCGCGGACTTTAGCGCAAACCGAAATCGAGTGGTCGTTTATCACGCGTTCGTTGCTCAATTTTTCACTCTCAACGGGCTCAACAGGCTCATCAGGCACCGCGCTTTCGATAACCGTAACATCACTACCAACCGAAGTTGTGTCGTTGCTTCGCTTTCGCTCGAATCGATTCTTTAATTGAATGTCAATTTCCTCTAATGGATGGCACAATTGTGCAGATCGATTTTCAGCGTTATAAATTGTTCCAAGTGAGGCAATTCAAGTGATTGCCATTGACAAAGAGGCATTCAGACGCGTGAAAGAAGAAAACAGATCGAATTTTCATGTTATTTTCATTTCCCAAAGTCGGGTGGGGGAGGAAACAAAAGTCAGGGATCAACACATACAAGTGTTTCCGCTTATGCAGCTGTTTCTGGTGGAAAGCTGTGGGTGTCGAAGGTGGTTTGGCTTTTAAAAAAAAAGATTTTTCGTCGGTGAATGTAGAGATCCGAGATATCTTAGAAGAGTCTGCGAGCTTTCAACTTGAATATTTGATTTGGGAATTCTGGGAAAAACGACTTTACCAAGCTTCGAGTTGTGTGTTTTGGAACACGGTTACGTTTAAATTTGTTTTGACTACGAATTTATGCTTTCGACTCTACGCTCAGGCTTGCTTAGTGAGGGCATCGAAACTTTTCCAAGAAATTTGAAGCGTTCGAAAGATTTAAAAGAAAATTTTCCTAGAAATCATCAAGCAAGTCTCAAACCACCTTGCGTTACCGTCTCAACCACCCTGAATCACGAATCTTCTAAAGGACGCCCTTACCTACGAGTCCATCACTCATAATTAATCCGCTCAGATTATTATCATCGTCGCTGCTGTTGCTTTTGTCTTGCGTCGTCGGTGACTTGACGGACGCAGCATCTGTTGCTGCCGGCTTTTGCGGAGATTTCACATTGTTTTTGTCGCATATGTTCACTTCCGTTTCCTGTCGCGTCCCATCCCCAGCCACATTAGGCTCCTTTTCGCCCGCTACCTTCTGTTGCTCCTTTTTCAAAGCCTTTTTGTTCACGCAACAGCAACTGAACATTTTTCTCGCTCTCTATCGTGTTCACTTTTTTTATTGCTATAGGTTCACTTCTTTATCTCATTCCTCAGTGTTTTCTGAAGAAAAGCGAAGATGTTGAAGCGGCAAGAATATCTGGTTTCGCAACTAAGCGCCGCACGGCTAATAGACCAACACGAACGTGTTGCGAGAATTGTTTACGGCTTGTCCAACTTCACTTTCTTCTCACATCGGCTTGTGAAAATTGATTCGCGTTCGTGAAAATATTTCTATTTTTGATTTCTTTGCAGAGTTCACGCGAAATGTGTTTTCAAGGCGAATTTTTGTGTTGTTGGATGCGAGTCGGGGGAAAAGCCCAAACGGATTTAGGTCGGAATTATGTAACTTCCGAAATAATTTTTCTCTTCTCGTGAAAAGGATGGCACAGAAGCGACTCGAGGAGAGAAGAACGAAGAAAATTCTTGGGTGGTGCTGGCTGGAAGACAGAGTTTCATTCAAAATTAATTATGAAGGTTGGCAAACAAGCTTTGAGGTTCGAGATAAATAGCTTTTTAATTGATGAGATCCAAAAAGTGTCACACCTTCCACAGAATTTTCTTCTTTCTCTACCGCTTAGCCATGAAACCAGATCAAATTCCCGTTTGGCAAAGAAGCCTTTTTATGACGAAACCTTCTCTAACTTTTTTATCTGAAATTTTTCTGACACTGCCCCGAAGCTGAAAGGCAAATAAAAACTCGGACGCTGAAAGAGTGAACGAACGAACCGAAAAAAATCCAACGAGAAGCGTCGAGATCCAAAGTCAAACTGAACTCAACAGCACGTTTGGATGGAAAAAGAGTGCGAGAGTCGAGAAAAGTCGGAGCGCGCAATGATAACAGAGCTGACGGAGGAAAACCTCAGAGCATTGCGAGTGAAAATTGCTTTGGAGATGCGAATATGACCCACATTTTCCGATTTCTCATTTCCGAACGCGTCCACGAGGGAGACATTTCAGATGTACGCATAAGTCAACAAGTTGTTTGAACACACCTAACAAGCCATGGGCGCAAATGATGAGAAATCGCAAGTAGAGAGATTTTGGAGTGATGGATAGTCACGTGCGGTTGGAGGCTTCACCGAAAAGGGGGGAAAGGTCTTGAGAAACGTGGAGTGCATGCGAATTAACGGCTTTGGTTGGCCCCGGACGCGTTTTGATCTGTGGAATCCATGAACGAAACTTTCGCTGCGGCCACAAACCCGAATCATCGATTGAACCCAGCTGGCGTTCGCAACCAACCACAACAAATGTTCGTGCCGTGCCCCCAAGAAACTTTCCCTCGCCCTACCGCACCTGATAACAAACAACCGAAGCTCGATTATCTTTTGTGGCTTGCAGTGATCCACTTTATAATTAACACCGCATTGGAATGGCAATTAACAAAAGTGGCGTGAAAGAAGACGAAGCGAAGAGATTTACAGACCAGCTAGTCGTAATTTATTTATTCTCGGCCTTTTAATTGTCTGATGGTTGTTCTTCTGTTCGAATTGATGTGTTGTGCATTGAGCTGGAAGTTGGCTCTATGTTGCTACTGTTGGCCAATGCTACTGTTGGCATGTGCTGCTAGCTCATTGTTGGTATGTGCTGACAGCTCATAAAAAATTTACTTCCACTGGGCATTCACATATGCATGGGTCTCATGAAAAATTGAAGAAACTGATATTTTTGCGGTTGCGCAGCATCACTGCAAGACAAATCTTTGAGATTCTCTTCTTATCAACCGAAGAGAGCCTTTTTGGAGCTTTCGAGAGCAGGAATAACGTCACTTTTGTTATTTTCTTCGCGCGGCAAGTGTGGAAAACCTCTGCGGCGAGGATTGAGTTGAATTAATTTGTGAGAAATTCGAACAAACGGAAAATTTCATCCACCCACGCCTCTTTGAACGCGGCTAAGCATAACTCACAGCTTCTCTTCAGCTCCGATGAATTCGCGAACGGAAAAAAGAAAAACGGCAATCGAGAAAGATTTCTTCACTCGTGAGAACATTGAGCTAAAAATATTTTTTCGGCCTGACGAAGCGCGCCTCAATCGTAAATATTTGGTCAATCCGCGATTTGTTTCCCCCTAAACCCGGCGTTACGAAACATTAAATGAGATTTAGAAGCCGATAAAAACAGTCAACGAGCGGCGCAAGACGAAGAAAAGAATTGTTATCAACCGGCTTTTCACCCATAAACTAGTGTGGAAGCACCATGGGCGTTGTCTCAGGCTGACGATTCCTTTCCTCTCACGACGTGAATCGAACAACTTGGCATATGAATCATCATTACTACCACTTACTCAAGGCTCCAGCAGATGCTCATCAAAATTATGCCTTTATATGGGAAAAGCCTTGAATTTAGAGCAGAACTGCATTCGACCGATACATAAAGAAATTGCGTAAAAAGTCTGAATGTCAAGGATAAATTTTTCGCAAGCGTTCTGCGCTGTCGGCGCGGGTCACTGAACCTGAACGCCGATTCGTTCGTGAAATCACAAATTAGTGAGCTCCGAGGCTGTTTAGCATGTAACTGAGTTGACGTTGACGCGGTGTGATGAATGACTTCATTAAAAATAACCACTTCGGTCATCGGGGAAGCAAAAAATCAACAACGATTCGATAGGCGAATGACTCATAGACCGCGATTGGATCACTTTTTCCCTGGCGAATGTAGCAAAGCTCGGTGAAATGTAACGAAATTTGAATACTTTGTGTGACCATTGTGCGATCAAACTGTAAATGTCGTCTCCCACGAAGAAAAGCGAGATTTTCCGTCCCATTTAACACAAACTCAGTGGCATTTTGAATTGCAGGAAAACGTCTCTTCACTCACATTCAGCGGATCCTGATGCTTTCGGTATTCCTGTGTGGTCTACGAGTAGATTTTAATCACTTTCGGGAACTCGGGAGTCGTAAAACTGCGATTTGGATAATGAAACTGTGGATTTAGCGAGATTTTTAGTGAACTGAAGAAGTCAAGCTGAAGTCAAGTTCATACTCAAGTGAGTCAAGTTAAAAGTCAAGTAATTCATAATCAAGTCAAGTGTGGTTTGAAAAGTTTGCGACAGTTAAAACTTAGAAGGTTTCCATATTTTTATTTATTTAAGCCTTTTAATCAATCCTTTTGGACATAGGCATCTCTTAATGTTATCCACAGTTTTCTGTCTTGTGCTTTTTGCCGCCACCTTCCTAGTCCAACTTTTTCAATTTCATCGCGCCATCGTTTTCGTTGATGGTTTCCATATAAAGCTTAGTTAATCAGATTTTGATAATTTTTCCAACAATTAAGCACAACGCATTTCATTTCCAAATGATTTTCACTCAGTTTCTAATGGAAGAAAGCAAGAGAGAAATATTAAAGACATTTTTCAACTTAAAAGCTTTGAAACTGTTATTCAAATGATTGATTCTATATTTTCCAAATTTATATTTCTAAATTTTCCAACAAAATCACTTTGAACAGCATCAAAGGTTGCAAAATATCTTTTATAATAGCTATAATCACCCATTTTTTCTTTACTTTGTATAACTTAGCTTGAAAGCTTTCGGTGGGAGCTTTTCAAGGAAGCTCCAGTTCTTCTCACAATAAAGTTCTTTGTGGTCGTTTTTCAACTCGTTGATGAATCTGTTCTTAATGCTTTGAGCAAGATTGTACCGAAGTTTCATGATTGCTCGACAATTTGTCAACTTTGTGAAATCGCAATTGCGAAAAGACAACCTGGCACATCAAACGAATCAAATAATTACGATTTCTTTGAGGAAAATTTGTTCATTGACTGCTGTCAAACGTCATCAATTTTTCTAGCTAACACAAGAATAGAGTTGGCAACACCATTATCAGTGATTCTTATGCTTGTTTTCGACGTAAATTTCTCAGAATGGACACGAAGAATTCAAATTATCAAGGGCTGCTGTACTTAGTAGCGCTAACAGCTGTTGAAGACCAATGCGAACGAATGAAAACTACCAACACGTTAGGCTGGCTTTGTTCCTGTTTTACAGCTTTATCATCAGAAACGCGTAGAATGGTGCTTTGTTCCGTTTTCTGCAGACTGAAGAACTCAACCAAAAATTTGCAATTATGGAAGAAATGATAAAACAGAACTACACGTTTTTAGTACTCGACGTTTTAGTGGAATATGTTGATCAGTTTCCGGAGATCTTCAATCAAACTATTTTGTTAGACAAACGCAAGTACGAAACGGCTAAGCAACTGGTACTTGAAAGCAAAGAAAACTTTGCTTTATTGACGTCGGTGGAAGGAGTGCAATACTGAAACGGAGACTTGAAGTCGGAAATTTTGAGAAATCCTTGAGCAAATGAACTCGCACAAGTTGCTTCACACAAGAGTTCACACCAATCACACAGAAATTTATTGATGTACAAAATATTAATTCATTGTAAGGACTAAATAATATGGACTGAAAAATGTTAAGAAAATTGTAAAACACCAAGAAGCTAGTGCCGAACATGACTGAATCTCTTAAGGCAATCACAGAATACGAAGAACTTGTGACTTTTAATCTGAAATTGTTCAGGATTTCTATTGTAAGCCTGAAACAAAGCCATGTCAGTTTACCCATCAAGTTTATTGTTCGCCTAAGTTTCGCTTTACATTTTCTTTAACTTTTACATTTTATTGATGTTGTTTTGAGGAGGATTAAAGTTCAAAAAGATGCAAATCGACACTGGTCGACTAACAAATACAACTAATTTTGGTGGTGCAAATCATCGTTTCGGAAAGAAAAATGTTTTAGCTCGGCTTTTTTTAACCATTCTCGATCATATTTTTTGTTTAACTTCATTCTTTCTACAAGAATCGCTTTTGGAACGTTTCGGCAGCGCTGTTTACTCCAAAGCAGATGCACCAGAAATGATTTCAATCAATTCTCTGGTGATGACGGCTTGGCGAGTTCTGTTGAAGGTCAAGGCGAGCTTGTCAATCATCTCACCGGCGTTCTTGGTAGCGTTGTCCATGGCTGTCATTCTCGACGATTGTTCGGAGCAAGCGCCTTCCTTCATGGAATAGAATAACAATGAAGCCATCGAGAACTCCAAGTAGCTTTGAATGACATCAGGATCCACAGAGTCGTAGACGCACAGCTTCGAAGAGCTTTCAACCGATTTCACGCTGAATATTGGCAAGTCATTGACTGCGTATGAGACGACAGACCTGAACTTGTTGTAGACGATCTTGCCGTCAGTGAACTCGTGTCCGCAGTTAAGGACTGCATTGGCCACTTTAGCAGCGTCTAAGAACTGTGGTGGCAAGCGACCGACCTAAAAGCATTACGCAATGAATACAAGCAGCCACTTGTATGAACATCAACTCACTTCGTTAGCGACCATGATGATGTTCTTGCTGTACAATCTTTGCAAGACTGCACGGCTCTTGTCACCAACACAGAAGACCTTGATGTTGGGATCAGATTGCAACTTTGTGCGGATAGAACGAGCAATACCAGTGTGGACAGCACCGCACAAACCTGAAAGCAAGAGAATTAGCGATGAAGTCTTTGCGATCTCGGTGGTTGTGTAAATCACCTCTATCGGAAGTAATTGCAATGTAAAGTTGCTTCGAATCTTCGGGGGCAACAGCGATTTCGGCCTTTTCGTAGAACTGCTTGCCAGCTTCCAACGGGCGGGCTTGCTTCAATTCACGCTCGGCACGAGTGTACTTGGCAGCCGACACCATCTTCATGGACTGTGTGATTTTCTGAATGTTCTTCACAGACTTCAAACGCATCTGAATGACCTTTAGTGTTGCCATTCCTCGGTGCTGTTGCTGCTGGGCCAGCATGTTTGTGGCTGCTGGCAAAATTGAAGTCGCTGCTCGTTGCATCATCTTGCTAAAAAGTGGAAATACTGTCGTTATTATTTATTTCTGATATTTTTTTGAGACGTCGGTTCAAGCTCCACCAACACCATCAAATTGTTATATCATCACTTCATGAACTTTTCCGAAAGTCAATCTAGCGAGCTAATCTGCGTATAGTACTGAGACAGCGAGGGATAAAAGGACTGCTGCTCCTACATCGAGCCTAGTCCTTAGGACTTCATCACGTATCATTGCGTAAATCGTGATTTGAGAAGCAAAAATTTATCACGCGATTTAAGAGTATCCGAACTTGATTTCGGATTAGGCCGAAAGATTCGCAGCAGCCTAGCGGCCAAGCCTATGAAGCCACAGCACCAGTTTCAGCGCAATTGATTCACCTGTTCTTTTTCACCCAACAAATTGATATTTCGCGAATTGAAAATTTTCGACTTCTTGTATACCCTCGAGAACACTCTAATCCGAATCAGAGACGGATGAAACGAGCTTTTTGAATCTTTTTGTAACCGTTAAAAATTAGCAAAACTAATTTTATGCCAATTTTACTTCGACAAAATTAATTTTGAAATAAACTGTGGAAGCAAGAAAGAAAAACTATTTTTTTTTGCTGTGAAATAAAGACGATTATTTTTATTTGTTTTTTTTTGTCTTGATTTTTTTTACCTTTTTTCTGCAGTTCAAATCGTTATAAAAGTTATGTTTTGATTGATTTAAGTGAAATAGTAAACACACTACTTAGTCGCTTTTATAGCAAAGGTTATTCCCGAATATAATAGTAGTGACAATCGGGCGGACTTGATAGGTCGCCATTGAGTGTCGTTTAATTTAAAATCCTTAATTAACACTAAAGTCGCGAAGCTCGGCTTCAAGCTTTTCTTAATAAATATCAACTAACCTAGTGAACGAAGAGCTTCGTCACATTTTTGATTTTACAGTTGCAAATAGGGCAACTTTTCCGCTTTTTCCACACTTTCAATGCACACTTGTAGCAGCAGCACAGGTGCAAGCAGTTGTTGTGAACGAACACGCCGTTCTTGGGGTTGATCATGCAAAACCGACAAACTCCCAAGTTGCTGTCGTTGACGTCGTCGATCTGCGAGTCGGAGAACGATATTGGAAGACTCTGCAAGGAAGGCGTTGGTTGTGTCTGTTTCAGTTTCCCCTCTCGTTCTTGCGTGAACTCTTCGACGCGCGTCAAGATTTCGTCACTGTCTGAGTCGTCTTCGTCAGAATCCTGTTGGATTTGAGTGGATGCTTGGCTGGCGGGAAAATCCACCTGTGAGTCGAAGCTACGAGTCGATCCCGATGATGAAGACCTCGCCAGGAAACCTTCCTCGATGCTCGACGTGGGAAACTCCTGGCTCGACTCTTGGCACGAACTCACTCCGGAGTCTTGGGTCCGCACCGACAACGCGCGCTTTTGACACGAAATCTCTTGATTATAGACGTTTTGGATTAACTTATTCTTAATCTTACACTCTAAGTAATTATCTTTAGTGATCAGCTTTGTACCACTGATGAGAATTTGCGATATCTCGATGGACGACGAAGGCGTCACTTTAATTTTGCAAACTCTGTCAAGCATGCAGTTTCGCTTTGAACCAGTTGTCTCGGTATCTTCGCCATCGTCTGATCCGCTCGTGTTATTGTTACAACTTAACTCCCCAGCGCTATTAGCGTGCTTACTATTTTCACTTTTAAGCTTATCTTTAATATTTAATTGATTACCAGTGTTTGTAAGCGGCGAGTCTCGCTCTGGTCGCGGTGACAAAGCCATTTTCTTCGCTGAAGAAACCTGCGCGTCTGAATCACTGTCAACTTCGCTGGACGAAAACTCCTGACTTGGGTTAGTCATCTTGCGTTTACGATTGTGTTCAGCGCGCGACTTTTGACGTCTCGGTCGAGGTGGAAACAAACTCTTACGTACCTAAAACGGATGGAAAAGATGCAGAAAATATTTTTTTGTTATAAAGAACAGAATAAATTGAGCGAGTTTTAAAGCAAGGAATGGCAAGAAACTTGTTGTACGCCAACCAAATTTAATTTAAAATCAGAAAAATAAAATTTTCATAGAAAACTACCTCGCGATTTGTTAGCAAAAGTCCGGAATGTTGCGAAATTCAAATGTGTTTATCGAGAAGCGAAATAAATCAAAAGTTAAAGATCGCTTGACAGAACCGAGTGTTTAAGAACTGAGCTCACTTTCGTTGACTTGACAACTTTCGATGCAATTTAACAAAATCAAAGACGACGTGATAGGGTCTCAGATAGCATCAAAGGCCTTTAAACGAGTGATGAGGTTTCGTATCAACAAAAGCTATGAGAATTTCCGTTTTCTTCGGCCGATGTGTATGTTCATCAGACACACTATCTTAATGTTCTCTTGGCTCGTCTTTACGAACTAGTCAAAAAGCTCTTGAAGGGGAAATTTATTCGGGTTGAAACGGATCAGAAAGTAGATTTATCTTAGCCCGAAGTCGACCGAATAAGCGAAGAGAAGTCAATCAGTTGAGATGAATCAATCAGCGTCGTAGCATTAAAATAAATGTTAAAAAAAATAAATGCGCGAGTACAGCATGAACCGAGAGCGAAAACGAAAATATTTTTCATGACGTCACGGATTGCTCTGAACACGTTCAGACATGTTTCGCTTTGAAAGTGGAATTTGATTTTGAGGAATTCTTCGAGTCGCTGTTTCGACACTCACCTGGTAGCACCTTTCGCAATACCGATACATCGGGTTGTTCTGCTTGTTGTTGCACTTGACACATTTCCAGTAGTCGGCATGGCCCAGCTCAAGGTCGATCGACCCGTCGGAGTCCTCTTCCGTGTCGGCTAGAATGAATTCGTCGTCGACGTCATCGGTCAGATGTCCACTCAAGAGAGCGCTGAACTGAGAGTAAGCCTCGGTGGCCGCGGCGATCGTAAAATCCTAGAGAAAATGAAGGAGACCCCGCTGACGTATGCTGTTGCTGTTTATGTTGTTGTCTACACTCACGTCTGTGCCGCTTGATGCACTCGACACATCGTCACTTTCGCTGTCGTCTGCCAG
>JPYR01000350.1:63656-79431 GCA_000775305.1 Belgica antarctica
TGACACGTTAAGGATTTCCCGTGTAAATATTTCAGATTCCAGTTTCGGAAGAAGAAGAGGAAAAGAAATTAGCATACGCCGTTGAAGTAGTAAATTTAATTAATATATTACTCATGAGTCTGTTCATGTTCAGACACGACTTGACTTTTAAAACAATGAGTGCATCCGACCTTAGGAATTTTCCGCCGTTGACGAGTCAAGGACCGCGCTTTAATTTCCAACTCACCAGTTTCGTAGTTGTGAAAGGAGTCGTACGAGCTCTCGTCGATCATGACGTCGATGTCTTTACCCGGCGGGCTCTCAGGTGCAAGTCGATAGTAAAAATATGGTTTTGCCGTTGTACGACGGTTTGATGTCTCTCCGACATGATGATTCCATTTTCCATTTTTGCTTTTATGATGATCTAAAAATTCACGATGTGTTAAAAATATTCACGATACATTTCACGCTCGCAAATCGACTCGCAATTGGTGCAATCGACCGGCTGTGACTTAAACTCACCTTGGTGACTTCGCAGGCTCATTACTAATTTATTTGTGGGCTATATTGAAGAATTTACTTCAGATATTTACTGCGTGGTGTGTGTGAAGCCCCTTTCGAGTGAACGAGGAATTATCGCAGCGCCACCTTCCGGGCTCGACATTCCAAGAAAAAATTTACATTTCGACACCCTGTATTTGCGGCAATGTTTTCGATCAAGAAGTTCGATCAGAAAGAATATTTAATCGGCAGAAAATTTATTTTCTTCTCGACAGCAGAATCGTAGGAAGTCAATTGAATCAACAAGCAACACAGCCACATCGTAGGAACAAACGAAGTCGCTCTTCAAAGGAAATGAACGTCGTATAAATGAAATTGACAAAAGATGAGTGATCAAATTTATAAGGATGCAAAAAACGAAAGGAAAGCCGAGCTGCCGTCAAAAGTTGCACAATGGTAGCTATCACGACAACGCCTCATTGACACAATGACAGTTGATTGCTTTCCAGGTACTACCGGTTCGGGCTGTTCATAAGCTCGTATCCTCTATGTGCGAGCCTTCTATCGATACTCATAGTTCTGATTTGCCTGTGAGTAACACTGAGTCGTAAACAATTCTTCGTCACACTCACGTCTTTTATTTTAGCTACCCACTCCTCAATTTCTCGCCGTTGCCTGGAAAGATACCAACCAAAATCGTTTTGCCATATAATTTTCATCATGCGTCGATATCAACAAACTATACCAATGCCAAGACGCTCGACGGTGATAAGAAAAGTGATTTTCATGACCAAGAGTCATTAAATGTTGATACGGATCAAGTTCAGACCAACAACTCGTCATCTTTGTTGCCGACTCCAGCACTACCTCGCTGGGCACGGCTGGAGCCTCCATTTGTGTATGTGCAACAGATTTTATTGCGCTCAATCGTCTTACCGCACAATAAGGACGTCGAGATCAGCGATGCATTCCGTGGACCACTGTTTGAGGTCTTCAAGCTGCTTGAGATTGTCAACAATCACGAAACGAACGTGACCTTGAGCAATTTGTGCTTGCACGTCGAGAATGTCAAGAGATCTGGCAACGAAGTCTTGTTTCCTGAGTACAACTGCTTGGTGCTGTCGCCAGCGAATTTCTGGCGACAAAACATCCACAACTTCAACAAGGACAACAGTTTGCTTTCAACAATTTTCCAGCATCACGTAAATTTATTTATTTAGTCAATGAAAATTTATTTCGAGTTTTTCATCATTTTAGAACAATCAAAAATCTCGCGTATCTAACACGGAAATGCTTTTCGGTGTGCCGATGCCTGATTCGGGAGTGAAACGGTATCCTCTACAAAACCGACCGAGAATTATTCAATACGCAATAACACTCATACTGAGAGAGAACAACCAAGATTACATCGATTCGCTGCGACAGAAACTTTACAAGATTTATCCGCTGCACCAGAAAATTGACAGCGAAGACGAGAAAGCAGAGCCAATTCAAAAGTCGTCGGTCATCTACGTTTACTACCCCGGCGAGTTCAATTTGATCGAGCTGGTTCCACTGACCATCGCGATGACAATTCTGTTCGCCTACGTGTATTTCTCCATCCGCAAAGTGGAAATGATTCAATCGAGAGTTGTGATGGCACTGGCGGCAGTCATCACGGTCCTGGGATCGCTAGTCATGTCGCTTGGCTTCTGCTTCTTCTTCGGCATCAGTATTTGGGCGCAATCTTCGATGGGCGTGTATCCGTACTTGCTAATTCTTGTTGGACTTGAAAATTGCTTGGTGCTGACTAAAAGTGTCATGACACAGAACGTAAATTTGGATACTAAAATCCGAGTTGCTCAAGGATTAAGCAAGGAAGGGTGGCCGATCACTAAAAATCTAATGACTGAGGTGAGATGTTCAAGTTTTTCATAGAATTTGTATTTTCTAACATTTCCCAACGATATTTTAGATTACAATCTTGACTGCTGGGCTTGTTCTGACGTTCTTGCCACTGTTGCAGGAATTCTGCATCTTCGCCATCGTCGGACTTGTTTCCGACTACTTCCTGCAAATGTTTTTCTTCTCAACCGTGTTAAGTCTGAACGTCAAACGCGTCGCTGTGATTGCCGAAGTCAAAAAGCTTCCGAAAATGATTGACCAGTCGGTTTCATGGCAGAACAGCAAGAGATTTGGGTCGACACTGAATCGGTCAATATCGCATCCATCGCAGCTGTCCGAGCTAGACCGGCAAAATCAAGATTCGCCGAACATGCGATCAACTGAGAAGAAAATACCAAAAAGACTCCGAATCGTCAACTTCTGGGCACGCACCCGGTTTTTCCAGCGAGGCTTCATGATTTGGATGGTGCTTTGGATTTCGAGCATCGTCTACAACTCCGGAATTATTGAAAATGTATTTCTAATCGACAAAAGCAGCAACTTCACCAAAAACGAAGGTCAAAGTTTAAACAGCGAGCGTGTCGAGGCGATGAACGAGCGTGTCAGCTACGAGCACATGGTGAAAAACTTGTCAAACATCATGATGGATTATTACACAAAGAACTGGAACAAGAAACTTGACGAGATGGACTTCAACATCACTGACAAAATCCGAAAACTAAAGCATCCACAGTTCGAGATTAGCAGCAGACTCTCAGGATATCACTGGGCGAGTATTCTCAAACAGGTTAGCTCGTAATGAAACTATGATTAAAGATGAATCTAAAGTTCTCGAACCTTTTGCAGTACAATGTGTCGATGATCGGTCGTTACGTTATGATTCTGCCGGCCATAAAACTCTCCCACATTGTTCCCGTTGAAGTCGCGCTAAAAATAAGGAATCCCCTTGAAAAACCCCCTTCGTCGAAATGGAATGCACTCGCATCGGCGCTAGACGATGATGCAGACACTGAAGACGCTTTGGGGGATTTTGACCCGCTGTTAGAAAATCAACCGCTGTACCCGAAAAGCGTGAGTTTCGGACCGAAGAACTGTGTATTTAGGATTTAATTCAACTTTTATGTCTTTTTAGCCTACGGAAATGGTGCTTCTGGTGATTCTTTGCGCAGTCAGTTGCCTCGTTGTAATTTACACCATCGTTGTGATGTATCGTTGCATCTGTTCAAGGTTCGTGAACAAAGTTTTACTCGAGATTGTGTTTTGAATTTCAATTTCTTGTAGAAACTACGCTGAGTGGAGGGCAAGCCATGAAGGAATGGCCGGAGAATCAGACAGCGAACAAGTCCTAGAAGGATTTCCGATCCAAGTCAAAGGTCACAAACACAACGTAGAGTGTGTTGTTTCAGACGGAAACCTGGTTGCAAGTTCGTGTCTTCAAGGACTTCTCAAAATTTGGGATTCAACGAACGGAGAACAAGTCGCGGAAATCGACCGCAGTACTGGCTACTTTGAAATACTGCAGCAGTACAACTTGGACCGTCGCGCGACGTCAATTTCAGATGAAAACTTGATTCAGAAATCTCCACAAAACCAAAACGAGCCATGCGAAGTCGACAAAAGCCAAGTCCGCTTGCGAAATTCTCTCAAATTTGACTTCCAATCATCGCCTCGTGTTACAAAACATGACAGCAGCGATTCTGACTCGATGAAGCACGAGTTTCAGAAGAGCTTTGACAAACACTTCGAACCAGTCGCGTTTAAAAGCGAATCATTCGACTCCAACATACTTCAAGGCTCCTTTAACTCTTCGTTCATAAATAACAACAGCTTCAATCCTAAAATGCTCAATGGAAACAGCAACGAAAGCATAAACAGCACAAATCTTTCCAAGACGTCGCCGATTTGGGCGCTAGATTTTATCGATAATTTGATTGTGATCGGTTGTGCAGACGGAAGATTGGAGTTCTGGTAAGAAAATTTAACTTTTCTCATTTGAAATGAGTGAACATTTAAAATTATTTTGTACTTAACTTGAATTACGTTTTTAGGATTGGCACAACCGGGAGCTTCAAGTGCATTTACCAAAACGAGTCAACGCATGGCAATGGCGTGACTCACGTCAAACTAGCTCAAGACAAAGTGATTGCTGCTCGACTCTCAGGGAGAATAGATTTCTTACGACTCGAGACGTACACCCAAGGACGTCACATCGACTGGCAGTTCACATCAGCTTACCGTAGAAACAGACCAACCCACGTGCGGACTGGCTCAGCGGGCAGCATTAGCAACTTCAATCAGCAACAAAATCAAAGATATGTTCAAAGAAATTCCCTGAATCTTTCGGGTCACGTTCCTTCGTCGTCGCCACATCCGAGTCACAATTCGTCGCATTCTCCGACCGAAGAAGAAATTCGGTGTATCCTGGAGCTGCAACATCAAGGCCACACACAGCCCATCACGTCGCTCGATGTCTTGGGAAACACACTGTTTACAGGCAGTCAAGATCACACGCTCAAAGTCTTTCACACAGACTCGAATATCCTTCATTACACACTACACGGGCATTGTTCTCCCATCACCGCTCTACTAATCGATCGCTTCCAATCTGGAACCGGATGCAGTGGATCACAAGACGGGCTGCTCTTCGTATGGGATTTAATAACAGGTATTGGAGAATGTTCACCTTGCACGACAGCAAATTGATTCCTTAATTATTCATTGCAGGTGCTTGCTTGTACAACCTTCAAGCGCACGACGAGTGCTTAGTGTCAATAGTCAGCGCTCCGAGCTACATAATAACGTTAGGACTCGACGAGCGGATACGAGTGTGGGAGCGGTTTCAAGGTCATCTTCTCAGCACAATAATTCTTCATCATGCTTATTCCAATTCGATGGTCATGCTGACTCCTTCTTTGTTAGTGACTGCGAAGCCAGGTAAATATTTCGCCCAACCGTTCAGCCAAGTGTTAACAAGTCTGCTCTCAGGTGCGCTGCTCGTGTGGGACGTCAAGGATGGACACATGAAACACCAAGTGAAGCTCGACCGCTCTGAAATGTGCCAGCAAATCACACCAAAAATCATGCTGCCGTCTTTCGGGCAAATCATCACTGACTTTGGGCAAAGCCTCAGAATTGTTCGCTTTCCATTGCATGAGAAAAGCGAATAAAATGTTGTTCCAAACCGACTGTAAAAAATTGTTTCTTTTTTAATTCCGTTTATTGTTTAGTGGAGGAGTTCGTCGTTTGCAGGATGGTGGCCCTGACCGTACTCAAAATTCCGTATAAGTTGATTTGTTTTATTTTCATCGATTTTAAACAAATGTCCACGGTTTTTCCCATCTCTGATTGAGAACCTCTCTGTTCATTGATTTTTACACAGTTTTCTTTTAACTTTTGCACGTTTTTTCAATATTTATTTTGAACTTTATGATGTTTGTTGATTTGTAATATGCGTGAGCAGACAATAAAATTTCCTTTTGTTAAATTAAATTAATTACAAATAATGCGTTTATATTTGGAAAACGAGTCTCACGTGGTTTAAAAATTGCTAACAAGGAACCCAGTAGTCTCTGGCGCGTTAAATTATAATCTTTATGGAGCCTTTCTTGCTCGTGGAACAATCCAATCTCGTGAAAACTCTCGATTGTAACAACATTCTACAAAAAAAAATTAAAGCATCCGTCATCAACTTTCTGGTTTTAAATTTTTTGCAAAAAGTTTGATGTTTTAATCGATAGAACGAATATTAATATATATTTTAACAATTGTTGACGGATGTTTCTGACAACATTTTTGCAGTGTAAACATAGTTATAATTATTATTCTGTTTCATGAACAAATTACAAACAAAACTTATCATTCCATCACTGTTTTTTCTCTATTTAAATGTTCATGTATTGATTACAAAACCAATTTATTGATTTCAATTAAAATCAATTGAACTTGCAACTTCGTTCGAAACTGGGACAACTTTTTGGCAATTGTTTAAACGATTCAACGACTAACTTTGCAAAATATATTTCATTCATTTTTTGAACATTGGAGTTTGCAATAGAACATCTATTGTCTCAGCAACATTGCTTGTTTCCAAAACACAAAAAAGCTCTGCTTGAAATTTTGTTTTTATTTCAAAAAATTCTTTAAGATGAGCTCGGTTTAATAAACATTATTTTATTTTTCTTTCTTTTGGTTAATTTCTCATCAGTGGTAAAATTAATTTGGCATTAAACTTTTTGGAAAACAGGAAGAACACTTTCAATCTTAAGCATGTTCTTCAACAAATTGTTATTACTAGTGGAACATGCGGGCTTTCGGACACAAACATAAACTTTCGAAGCATTGCATTTGGTTAGCAAAACAAGACAGAAGGTTTTTTCAACAAAAGCTTTTTGAGCTGCTTAAAAAATAAGTTGACAAAATTCTGTTTTTAACTTCAGAACTTTGCAGCCTACAATGTCTCACATTTCGTCAACATGTTTTGGTAAATTATGAAAACATATTTCAAATTGGAATGAACTTAAAAATGCGTTATTAGTACATGTCACAAGTGTTATTGAAAATTAAAGTTTTACTCCATATCAATGGCGTTCTTAATTACAAAACTTGCAACCACTTCTGCTAAACTTTCATCGGTTTCCATAAGAACAAAATCTTGTTTTCCACGTTCTTCCCAAACTTATTTTAAGTTTAAACTAAAAACAGCTCAAGTGACTTCACAATCAAAGTAATTGTTGCTTAAGAACCGAAATCCAATTTCAATTCGTTTAGTAAAAGTGACTGATAGATTCGTTAATCAATTTCTAATTAATTTAGCTTATTGTCTCTGTTATTTTTCTACGAAAACCTTTTCAACATAATTTTTAAATGAGATTTTTGCATTTAACATGTTTGAGTGAGAGGAAACAGAAAAAAAAGGGTGCAAGTACAAATCATGAGCATCTCAGTTAATTTTTGTAAATTTCCAAAATGGTCCGTTTGTTTATTGAAAAGTGTTCAATTCACATTTTTCTTACTGATATGACTTCCGGAATCTGACTTGGGAATGTTCCTTTGAAATGTGGAGTTCACAGTGTGAACTTGATCATAAAACGGATAAGCTTTTCCTTCATGATATGTAAAAAGTTTTTTTGCCGAACGTTTCAATCAAAATCATTTAAACCAGTGAAGAAAAACTAAAATCAGCGTTAAAACATTGGAAAATCTTCGGATTTTTTTTCTCGTGTAGTACAAATATGACAAAGCGACTGTTTTTCTGTTCCGAGTGAAATCTTCTAAATCAAGCTAGATTGCACGAGAAGGACAAAGCCAAAACTAAAATACATGAAAAATGTGTGTCATTGTTAACAAATCAAAAATCTGTTCATAAAGTAACAACTTGAAGTATCTTTTCATTTATATACAACATGTCTCTTGCATTTCGCCCAATTTTCCATTGCAACCACAGATATATTTGAACGAGTTTTGCTCCTGTATTATTTATTTTTCCGGTGGCAAGAAAATATTTACATCAGAGGATTAATAAAATTGAAAGATAGGTAAATTGAAAAATTATTCAGTTGTGATGCAGAAGATCTCAGGTCTTCAAGAATCTTCACGGTGCTCAAGGCATTTATCCATTTATCCCAATCTAGCAACTGCTATATTATGCAGATTGGTTTGTGAAAGGATTTTTGCTTAAATTTTCAAAAGACTTTTCGCAAATTATTCATAATTTTGCGAGTTTACTTGCATCTTTCCATCGAATCATTTTTCTCAGAAAAAAATCTGATTGATCCTTGAAGACATAAAACCCTTTGAGTGTGGAAAAGAGTTGAAAATAGAGTGTTAGCGAGTCCTATGATTCATGATTTTGAGTTATTATAAAATCGATATCTCTTAATGATAGTTTCTAACTTCATCATCCAATCCGCTTGACACTATTTTGCTTTAAGTTTTTTGATCGTGATTAAGCTGTTCGTTTCACTTTTGTTTATCTATTAGGGTTCATTATTTGGTTTTGACGATTCGAAAAGGCTGGAAATGAGGTTGATGAGTAAATGAAATGCACGTTTTTCTGCTACGTTACCTCTTTGCTTAGAACTTTATCGACACCGTTCACTAAATTTTACCCAGATCTGTGAGTTTGTAGAAGATTGATTGTATTTAAAGCTCGTTCTTAAAAAAATAATCCGCTCGTCTGATTGAAGGAAAGTAACAGTTCATTTAAGGATGAGTGTCATGAGAGTTTTTCGGGTGGGAAATACTTGTGAAGAGACTTTTAGTCAGGAAAATGGAAACAGTGAGCAGATAACTCAAGAATGCTTTGCTCGCAATGTCAGATTTGAGAAGTTTAAAGGTAAGCTAGCAAATACAGTAAAGGTTTTACAGCTTCCATGTAGTCAAAACAATTTGAAATATCATCTTAATCCACTAGTTATTCTTCTCTCTAAAAAATTTGTTCTTATTTTTTCCAAATCAATTTTATTTTATCTTCATTTTTTCTGGTTTTTTGATTTAAAGCTATGTTTTCAACAGTGTTTCGTCTCATAAATATTTCTTTAATTGAATTTTCTCATTTAAACATGTTTTCCATCTTATTAACATAACAAAATGTGTTCCATTTGGAACACCCAAAAAGTTATATAAGCACAAACTCGCTACTTTTTTCTGTAATATTAACTAAAATTGTCGTTTTTATAAACCTCCGACGAATAAAGGAAACACGTTTTATGTTGAAGAGACTTTGGCAAGTGATTCAAACTTTCAACTTCTCGTCCGTTTTCTTCAAAATAATGACAAGAATCTGACGGACGTCGACAACAAAAGATTTATGCACCTTGCCACTTACAGCTGGTACCATTTTTTATCGCGATACTTTGACATTAGTTGATGTGCCGTTCCACTGAACTGTTGCGCTTCGTTTGACATTTTCTCTGCGCTGTCTTCCAATCGGTTTAATTTATCACCGCGCTCAACCATCAACATGTGGGCTCGACTGACTTCACTTGTGGCTGAAGATGCACGAGTGCCCAGCTCTTGGATGTTGGCGTTTGGACCGGAAATCAGCTTCGCTACGGAACGATTTGGCTTGCCACTTGCAGTTTCACCAACTGTTGTTGCCAAATAATGAAAGTTTCAACACATTTTAGAAACTATTTTCCGGACGTTATTCAAGAACTTACACAATTCTTCTCGATCTATGCTTCTCGTACCGCCACCGAAAAGTCCTTTGAAGAAACTCTCCTTGGGTGGTTCCGGCATTTCGCACGGAAGATAAAGTTCTCCCAGCATATCATTATAGTTTTTACTGTGGAGTTGAATCAAAATATGTTTTATTAGTTTGAAATAGTTTGCTCCGTCAATTTCGGGTTTGTCATCGTTTGTGGCCCAGATATTTCTTGATGTTAAGATTGAAATCTACTGAAACCATTATCCGGAATGTTTCTTATAACGAAACAAAAAAGATTCAGCAATGTCAGTAATATGTAGCTCTCAAAATAGCATAAGACGCCCGATGGGTTTGTTAGTAAAAAGAGAATCATCTGAATCTAGATATCGGTTCGGATGTCGAAAGTTTTCTGTGGATTTTCCCAAGATTTCCTTTTCTACTAACGAACTGAATGGTTTTAGCAGCAGAGCTGTACAAAGCCTTATTGGTATCGAGCTTATTCTGAATGAAAGATCTCATTCGTTAAACTTCAAGACTTGTAACAAATATTTTTATAGCCGAATCCCTAAACAAATCCATCTCTGTGAAGCAATTTTCATGTTTCATCTCATTCTCATCTTACCTAAACTCAGAACAGAGTGTAAACTTTTGAATTTCTGTTGGCGTTGCTAGATAGAGTCCGTGACCTCGGTTGCTGAAGCAGAATGTCTTGGAGATTCTAATGGAAATCAAACGGTTAGTTGCAAGCTAAAAAAGCTTTAACAATAGTTTCAAAACCCATGAATATTTCCTATTGAACGAAATTTTCGGTTGACTTTGTTCCCATTTACTGTTTTTTGTTTCTTTAGTATACAAAATGTTAATTAACTTCAACAAGTTACTTCATGCTTGAATAAAAGCGAGAGAAATAGTTCTTAAGTTGCAAACGTTAGTTATTGGAATCAAATAAAGACATGCTCAGCTTAGTTAGCTGGGTAACTGTTGGTTCCGTTTGTTAAATATTATCCGCAACAGTTAGCGCGAAAGATTAGGAAAGGTCAATATTCAATTTAAACAGGAAAATTGAAGGAGAGTGCAACATAATCTACCAACATTAGTAACGTTCTAGCATCATGTATCGACAAGTTCTTTTCTAATTTACAAAGACAAAATGTTTCTGGAGTTTTATTCTACAGGTCGAGGTTTTGTACAAGAAATTTACAAAAAGGAATTTGTACAACATGATAGGTTCCAATAGAAAACTTTTAAAAATGATTTTTCTTCATTTATGTTCAAAAAGTTCTGTCACGTCTTAACTTACTGATTCGAGTCCTCATGCACAAAAACTTGTTGACCCCAAATTGATAACATCGGATCTACGATTCCTTGCTTACATTTGGTCTGAAAGCTGAATATGAACAACAACAACAAATAACAACCAGGAATATTTTCTTTAGAATATTTTCTTCAAAGAAAATATTTTTACAGAGGATCAAAGGTTTTTGATGCTTGCTTAATCTTTAAAAGGTATTCTCGAAACGAAATAATACTACTGCGTAAGATGATAAACACAAAATACTTTCGACGAAAAAATGAGAATGTTGAATTCTTAAAATTGCTGCCATTTCGGAAGGCATGGAATTTAATGTAATGGAACAAACTTCAAAATAATCCTTTTCATTGTAATCACCCTTGAAAGGTTCGTAAAACAAAGGGTGAAGAAATTAATTCAATGATTGAAAAAAACCGAGAAACGAAATGAATCGGGTGATTTAATTTTGTAAAGCTTTCGAATAAAATCATCGCTCTCAATCAAATAATTCCAAGCGAAATGAATGTTTACTAGATTCAAATTTTCAAAAGTGTCAATTTTTAAAATAAATTTTCAAAAATGTTTTCAAATGTAGCAGTCAAAAATATATGAAACGATGTCGGCAACGTGTAAAATATTTGTAATGTAGAAAAAATGTAAAGCGCAATCTTTTAACTGTCTTCTGAATACTGTTGTGATACCAAATAATTCTTGCAAGATCATAAAATAATGTGCGAGTAATTGGGTGAAACTGTTTTCATCGTCATTTTTCAGAGCTGGAAATACTATAGTGCTGGCGCATTTTATTTGGATTATTACAGTTGACTTGGTTTTCAATATCACGAGTGCGTTGTACGAACATTGAGTGCATAGATGCAGTTCCGAAATACTTTCAAGCATTGTGAGTGAGAAAGTTGTTGCTTAAAGTTGTCGGACAGAAATGTGATTGCAATAGATTTTGTGTGTTTAAAGATTTTGGTGACGGAATAGAAGAACAAATTTGAGAAAACAACAAGGAAAGTCTCGGAAAACATGGCGTGGGTTCAATTCGGGGCTATTAAGAGATTAAGTGGATTTAAACAGTTCTTTGTCTCGCTTTCCCTCTATTTTTCTATGTTTTCTCTCTTGTTCGTTACTGTCTTAATCTTTTTTTTTATATTTGAAAAGTACATCGCTTGTTTTCTACAACTCTACACTTCCGTAATCGCTACAACATTTCTATTAAGTGTTACGTAATTGTGGGATTATTAGATTAGGTCGCGTGGAAAAGACTTATTAAGAACGAATTTGTAAGAAAATTTATTTGCAAAGGTTATTTAAGTGAAACCCTAATAAAATTGCATATTTTCTAAAGACTTGAGCGATACAACTGCGGTTAGTGGGAATTTTAAATTTTGAAACTCAAAAAAGTAAAATTATTTGGTTAGAAATAAATGTAGAGTTGTATTTTTAGTAGACTTTTCACGATGAACCAAATTGTTAGTTCCAGATTTGTTTTAAATTTATGTCTAATTGCTCTGATTTCAAGTCGTAGAAATTTCATCAAAATGAAGAGAAATGTAATAAGCATTCAGTTAGTTCTCACCTCAAATCAGCCAACGGAAGAAAATCAACATCAAGAAGAAGTCGAAGGCTTGGCAGGCTAAATGCCAAAAGATGACCGTTGGAAACATAGCAGAGCAAACACACGCTATCTGTAATTTAAACTTGATTAAGTAAAACAAAACGTATGAATCATAGGGTCGAGGACCGATAAATGTTCATGGGGAATCTAAATTTTCATAAATTTTCAGCGTAAGGAACGAAATGTTTTGCAAGTCTATGTTTTAAATTGCCGCAATTTCAGATATTGCATAAATGTTGTCAGGTCCACAACCCTAGCACCCACTAACCTTTTAAACTGACAATCTCGGCTCGAACTACGAAATCCGTTTCAGTTATTTGGAGTCGGTAAACACAGTTTTGACTAGGAAGAGCTACAATTCGGCACTGTTTTTCACTCGTTATCACCATGAATTGACGATCTCCGAAAGCGGAATCCTGGTTCAGTGTGGGGCTCATTCGATTTGATGTGCCTTTTGTAGGTGTCTCTGTTAAATATTCATTGGGCGATAAAAGAAAATGTATTTTAAACATAACTTGGTCAGCTTACTTTCTCGTTTGCCTTCATCCTTCCATGGCTCGTAAGAGTAAGGAACAAGAGCTCCATTACAATCCAAGAATGACATGCATAAAATCGATCCTTTCAACCGGAAAATCGGTCCACCTACAAGCAAACATAAAAGTTTGTAAGTTTTCGGAAATCCTCAAATTTATATTGGTCGTTGGACAACCGCATTGATGGACCAATGTTGATCAGTTTCATTATTTGTAAAATCGGTTACCTATTATTGAAACTAGAACTGGCGATGTGTTCCGGGTATCGGGGTCAGGTAATGTAATTGATACTGTAAGAACAGACCCCAGACTCGTACCAAGCCAAAGTGTGGGTACAAGCATTGATGGATCTGGAAATGTTTTTCATTTGTAATCAGAGAAAAGGTCGAAATAAATATCCTGCAACTCACCACTCTTCTTGGTATAGCTGTCGACGAACGCTAAGCACGTCACGGCTTCAGCTGTTATGTTCTCTAAGCTCGACATTGACGACGAACGCGAACGAGAAAACGAACTGTCCAATTTATCTACACGGCCAATATTTGTGAGAATAAAGAAATCGCAATTAAAAACTATCGCTCGTGAAACGCCCAGGATTTTTGCAAAAAAAAAAAGGTTTTGTATTGTGCGGGTAATCTAAATATTGATATTTTACTATTTGTGTTCAATCGAATTGAATTTTAAACGAAAAATAACATATTTTATCATAAGGTTAACGTTGCGAAACAAATGTACTAAAACACATGGAAGCATCACAATCAAAAGTTTGCAAATCTTCTCGATGCACATTTGTCATGCAACAAAGTCTTGCAATGTTCAATTCCTAATGCATGCATGTCTACTACAATTCTTCTTCAAATGTACAGGAATAGAATGAAAGTGCATCGTAGGTGTAAGTGTGTCGGAAAAGTTATCGAGTAAGGGTTGTTTCTTTCTGTATGGAAAATGTGCTTGTGGTTATTGAACATAATAAGGAGTTATAGAGAAAAGTTTGCAACGAGATCGTTAATAGAATGGAAAGAAAAGAAGAATGAAAACTTAGGAATCAGAATGAATGATCCCAACTCAAACTAATTTGATTTAAAAGGGTTAATTTGGATTTTAGTACAACTTTAGAAAGGTTTTAGTACAGATTTAGAAGTATTCAGAACCCATTTACCGAGTTTCACAACAAACTAGCTGCGAGAAATCAACTTTTTTCTCGTTCAATTTGCGGACTTGAATTTTAGCAGCCCGTCCAAATTATCCTTTAGTTAACATAAAGGAAAATCTACAAATGTACGATTACATGAAAACATAGGATAGAATGTGGAAAATACACTGCAAAAATCAATAACAATAGGCATTGAGAGCACAAATTGAAAAAGTTTGTGTTTCATTTTGTTGCAAGCTACATCACATGGAAGAGGGTGAGATTTAAGGTTGTTTTTCTACTCTTGAAGCCTATCAGCAGCCATTTAATCCTGATGCTATTAAATATTTGATTGATTACAGCATAATACAGAAGACATGTGTCTATCGCGTTCGACGATTATTTAATTATTTTGTCAATCTAGAAGGCACTATCGATTGATTGATTTTAAAACATTGATTTTTCAATGCAACAATCATGTCAGTGTTGGTGGGAGCCATTGAGGGCGTTTGAAATGAATTTATTTCAGTGAAATCTAAAAATAGCGTCAATAGTCTATTAAAAACAATTTTAAATTGAAATGACCTTTCTTCCGTCTTCGAGTTATCAAAAAAACGACTCTGAGCCATGACTGCAAGAAAAATCCCAACACTGCAACAGTTTTCAAACAAGTCAGTTATAAATTGTCAAAGTTTGAACTCAATAAATGTGGGAATACATTTATTACAAAGGTAAAGTTGTCCTATAGATTGGAAGAAGTTGTCATCAAACTAATTTTCACCAAGTTGCAAGCTTTTAATTTGTTGCTCAAGCGAAGGGAAAAGTTATTTGTAAGTGATTTTCATTTAGCGCTTCATTCTGCGCAATTTTAGACGGGACAATCCTACATTTTAAGGAATCACATCGAATCCCTAGTGTCGTCTATACCACTTATTGCAAACTTTCAACATTCCACTGTATTTTAGAGAAAACATTTCATAAAACATCGAAGGTCGTTAAGGGCCTATTTCACAGGTGCAAATTTAGTAAAAGGTATCGCAATTCGAAATGTCTTCTTCCAAAGTGGAATTAGTGTAAACATCGATTTTTAAAAAAAAAAGTTTCGCCTTTATATATTAGAGAAAATAATAAATTCCATTAGTTTAATTATATCTGTGCAGCTATGACATTTAATTTGGTTTGTTACTACGACATTTACTATTTACTTATCCTTCTTAAGGTTCTCGCTATTAGCAGTTTCAATAGAAATGTGACTAGATGTTATGCAATAAGTTTGAAAGAAAGGAGCTTTTGCATGTTCGGAAGAAGGGTTGACTAAAGAGAGAAACATAATTTTTTCACGGTTCACATTTTGCTGATAAACAAAACTTTTATTGCATGGAAAATTTGTTCAGAGCATCAGAATGTTCCCATGAAAACTCATCTCTGAAAGAGATTCACAAGAAGTACATAATACAACATAAAAAGGGCTAGGCGGAGAATAAAGTTGGAATTGCTTTCGCATTAAGAATTTATCTTAATATCATATAAGGGAATGTGACCATCAATCTAGAGAGAACAGAGAGAACATTCATCAGTTTTCATAAGAGAAAAAGTGTTAAGAAGATTTTTCTACATTGTGCACAAGATTTCTGAGGTGACGGACACGTACGGTCCCCGTTCACCACTCAAGAGTCAACATCAA
>JPYR01000351.1:0-12922 GCA_000775305.1 Belgica antarctica
TGTTATACTCGAAGTTTGATCACAACGAGTAGTTCCTTTTCAGCTCGGCCACAACAATATATAAGTAAACATCACTGCTGAAAAATCCCCACACGAGTCTAAATTTGAAATTCACTTTTTATGTGTGCAATGCATTGATACGATATGTCTATGAATACATTTGAATAAATGTTGTTTAAACTGAAGTATTTTAACGACAACAGATCGGGCGGGGCGTTTGGACGTGTGCTTTGATTTTAATACTCGTGTCTAACAGTTCGAAATTACAATTTTTGGCATGTCATTAAATATTCGATCGAATTTGTCAGGATTTCATGCGTCGTATTTGTCATCTTATTAACATGAGAGCACGAGAAACAAAGTTGAAAAATAAATTTCGAAGCTTTTAAGTAATTTTCCCGCTATAAATGAGTTGTCATTAATTAAATCATCGTACGCGAAAATTTCACCTTTTGGTGTTTATTCATTTGTTAAATGCTGCTCGATTTTTCATCGCAATTAATTCATTAGCGAGTGTTTACAGATTAAAAATCAATTTTTTCTGACATCGATGAAGCCGAGAAAAGTTCTCGATTGTCAACTAATTAAATTAATTTTTAATCAAATGTGATCGTCAAATGTGTACGCATTGGTGCGATTAATTCGAATGTAAATCGAATTTTGCATATGGGGCAAAGGTCGAATGGCAATCAACGTTGGATTTTTGTTCCTTTGATTTCCAATTTCAGTTCAATCATAGTTTAGCTTCTGGTTGCGATAAGCTGCCACAGTACTCAAAACTGGGGAAATAATTGTACTGGAAAGTCGTAGAAAAAGTTTGAGCGCTGAAAGAAAAGAGAAAATTTATTCCACACCATGATTACACTTCCCGAGTTCTACAGCAACCGAGATATTTTAATCACCGGTGCAACGGGATTTGTTGGTAAAGTTCTAATTGAAAAACTACTCCGTTCATGCCCCAGCATCAGCCGGATATTTTGCATGATGCGAGAAAAACGTTCGAAATCAATTAACGAGAGACTCGAGCAAATCAAAAACACTCCAGTAAGCTTTTTTTGCAGGGTTTTTTGTGTTCTGTGTTTTGCGTGGGTGTCTGTGGGTTGAAAGTGTAGTGTAACGTTTTGAAACAAATATTAACAAATTACTAAGATGTTTACACATTAGATTGAACAAATGAACAAATACAGTGTTTTAAGCTTCAATGAATTTAAAAAAAAATGTTCACCGCATGCTACACTGCAGCCCAGGTATATTTGGGAATTGAACTGAATGTGAAGAATTTTGATCAAAAAGTGTTGATTAGAAACTAGAAAAAGATTTTTTTTACAATTTGCAAAGCTTTTAGAAGCCGGCTTCAAGTAATTTGAAAGCAGTTTCAATCAAGAGAAACTACAGTTTACACTTATTTTAACCAGTTGTTTTTACAAAAAACTAAAGTTCATTGAACAAGAAAGTGACTTTCCTAAAAAAAAATGTATGTTTATATGTTAAAAAGTTATAAATATTCAAAAATTTTATTTCTTTTCAAAGTGTCAGGCAAGGTTGAATAATTCAAATCAAAACTTTAATGCACAACTATTTTTTCTTCTGTGCAGCACCAAATAAAACATTTTCATACTTTCTGAAGTTTTTTCACACTTTTTTATTAAAACTTCTTCAAAGCTTTTCTCAGATTTGCAAGAAAAAAATCCGGACGTGTTGAACAAGTTGGTTGCAGTAAACGGCGACGTCGGTCTCGTGGGGCTTGGCTTCTCTGCCGACGTTGCAGAAATGCTGAAAAACGTCTCGGTCGTGTTCCACTCCGCTGCAACCGTCAGGTTTGACGATCAACTCAAATCGGCGATTATTCTAAACACCCGGGGAACTCACGAAGTGATAAAATTCGCCTTGACACTTCAGAACTTGGCGTCATTTGTTCACGTTTCAACGACTTACTGCTACCCTGATCAAGGTGTTACCGGTGAAAAGGTGAAGACAGAAAGCGGAAGAAGATAAATTGCAAACGAGAAGCGGATTTTTTTTTTCCTAACTTGAATTTTTCACAGACTTATCCGACTCACGGCGAGTGGAGACAAGCCGTTGAGATAGCAGAAACTTTCGACACCGAGACACTGGAATTCTTAATGCCGCATATCACCAATTTCAGCCCCAACTCGTACACCTACACGAAAGCCCTGGCCGAGACCATTTGCGAAGACTACAGAAATCAAATTCCGATTACGATTGTTCGTCTGTCGATTGTAACGGGCACCGAATGCGAGCCAATTCCGGGATGGTGTGACAACTTTAATGGACCTGTTGGTCTTTTAACGGCCTGTGGACTCGGCATCATGCGCACTATGTATGCATCGCACAAAGCTGAACTGGATTGCGTGGCCGTCGATGTGGTTGCTCGAACATTAATTTGCGCCGGATGGAAATGTGCAATCGACAATGGAAAAATGGAATGGCGGGATGGAAAAGAATCTAATGAGTTTCGGAATGACAGACAATTGAGCGTTTACAATTGTGCATCGTTGCATAACATGACTCTGGAGTTTCTGGTTTACGACGGTCAGTACATGGTCAGGCGATATCCATTTGAAAAGGCCGTTTGGATCCCAGGGGGCGGTGTTACACTCTGTCACGTCATGAACTACTTCCGAGTGAGTTTTAATTTCGCACTTCTCACACAAGATAAATCTCGCATAGGTCGAGAGTGCATGTCAAACGGCAAATTACAATCTGCATGCCTTCGGGAGATAAAGGAAATTTAGTGATTCGAGTGACATTCTTTTTTGCAGATCGTTTGTTTCCAACTTTTGCCAGCTTTGCTTATCGATCGGGCCCTAACGATGCAGGGAAAACCTCCCATGTAGGCATTTCCATTCCAACAAATTGTCTTTTTCATCCCGCACGACTGTTTCAGGTTAATGAAGCTTCAGAGGAAAATCGCACACGCTTCCGAGGCACTAAAATTTTTTATTTTCTCTGATTGGAAATTCGAAGTGGACAATTTTGTGGAATTGAATGACGCGTTGATGCCGGACGACTTGTAAGTACTGATTTTAGGAGGTTGCGATGTTGGTAGTTGTTTTTGAAATGTTATTAAGGAAGTTTAAACGAGTTTTAAATCAATGACGAGAAAAAACCTTTGTAAAATCTGGTTTTGACTAGAAAATAGTTTAGAGGGGAATTTTCAGTGTTCAGTTCCAAGATCAGCAATTTAAATTCAACGCAAATTAAGTTTCATAAGGAAAAACTCAATTTCCATAGCAAAATTTGCTAGGCACAATATCAATAAATTTTTATGAAGCTTCCAAGAAGTTTTTTGAGGTTATTTGATGTTTGAAAGTTTTTCAAATGCAAATTCACATGAAATTCAGTGCTGTTATGAAAATACAATTTCAAAGCTCTGAAATTTCAAGAATGTAGTTCATGATAGCAAAAATGTCCACGAATTTTTCCCCAACTTTTCATGAACTCTGCGCTTTGAGCTATAACTCTATGATCATGATCTATCCAGCGCCGAACCATTCAGTCTCCATTTGTTCACAAAGACAACATTTTTCAAAAGACAGTTCAACCTCCACTTTTAAAACCGTTACCAACATCAACATCCCCCGACAACAAAGAGATTTTAAGCAGAATCGATTCAAATAACCATAATTGGCTTACAGAGAAGATTTCAGCATGCGGCGTAGAGTCCTAGACGACATTACTTATTATACGAGTCAAATTCAGGGTAAAATCTCTCAAATTGAATGTTTCTATCGTCGATTGTTTGCGTTCATTATCTTCGGAAATTTTCAGGCGCTCGAAGGTTTCTGCTGAACGAACCCGACTCATCACTCCCGGCATGCAGACGAAAACTCCACAAGATCCTGATTCTCGACCGACTCTTGCGAAGCGTCTTGTTTGGCTTCGCATTGTTCACAATCTTCTTGAAGTTCAATTTGTTTGGGATTGGGAGCGTCTTCGTGAAGACTTCTAATGACACAATTATTCAGAAATTGTAGCTTTTCAAATTGTGTTTTGTGTGCTGGCAATAAAAAGCTGTTTTAAATTGACAACAGTCAAATTGAATTTTCGGAAACTGAAGCCTTTTATGTTCGAAAAGATTTATTTTTTGATTGGCATCAAATGCGTCATTACCAACGGCTTTGCTGCAAGCAAACAACGCGATGACATGCGAAATTAACATTCAATTGCAGAAGACAGAAAGCTTTTATCAAAAGTTATAGCAAAGTTCAGTTGAGCTAGAAAAAATTGGTTAAATTAAATGAAGCAGAGCGGAGCGAACTTCTCAAACGACGGAAAATCCAGATTTCATGCAAAAAAGGCGAATCGTGTTGACTGAAATAATTGCAGATAAACTTTTAATGAAAATTTCATGAGCAAGCACAATTAAGGAAGCAAATTAAATGCTCCGCTAGGATTGAAATTTAATAAAGTTTGTCGACTGCGACAACACGACATGAAAAATATGAGAACATTTCATTTCTGACATCAACTCTGCCGGAACAAAACTTTTTGTTTGCCTTCAAAATTTCGCATCCTTCTCGAGTTACAGCAGCGGATGGAACTGAGATAATAATTTTTGACGACTACCCAGACAGGGCTTGTAACCGCCGTCAGCTAATCCGTTGAAATTCTTTTGGTAAGAAAAGCGATGTGATAAAAGTGTCAGGTGGGCTGTTTTTGGGATGGAAATGTGACGACTTTAGACGTTTGATGTGGCGTAATTGGAGTCATGGTTTAATGAAAGCTTCAAGCTGTTGTTAAGCTGACATAACCTTAGAAATTTAATTTATTGTCGACTTCAAAGAACTGTGTCTGTACATTTCAAAATTCTCCAAATAATTTACAATAGAAATTTAGCTTTTCAGAATCCGTTGTCATTTCACCAAGGCTGGATGAAAAAACTTTCAGCCTTTTTTGGGCAGCATTGGACAATCGATTCACAAGCACAATCATCTGGTTTGGGTGGTCGTTGTGCGTACATCGGGTTGTAGATCGTCGTGAAGCGGTCCTTTTCTTCGAGACACATTTGTTCTTTGAAGCAAGAGACGCATTCGTCGCAAAAGATTTCCGGCAATGCCTTCAAAATTCTCGGGTTAACCCATTCCGGTCTGGAATCATAAATAATTACTTTCAATTAATTACTTAGAATTGCGTTTCTTACTTTTTGTTTGATTTTTTCATCGGCTTCTTCGATCTTTTCTTCTTTTTTGAGGCATCATCGTTTGCCTTGCTTCCCAAACCATTCTTGTCACCTTTTGCATTCCCGTTCGCAGACTTATCTTCTTCCACGTCGACGCCACAGCCTTTCATTAATTCCAACATGTTCTCGTACTGCGTTTCAGCATACGAAACCTTCACTGGATTAGCCTGTTTAGTCGCGTTTGGCGGAGTGAACTCGATGTCAATTTCGCTGTCGCTCGATAATCTCAGATCGCACACCGTCAGTTGGGGTTCAATGCAGAGTTGATGCGAAATTCGCGCCATTTCAAGCTCCATTCGAGCTTTTTCACATTCATCGAGACATTTGCATTCGTCGACCGTGTGACATTCACATTTCATCTCGACACCGCGCGCTTTCAGAATTTCTCGAGCTTTCGCACGTGCTTTGGCGTCGTCGGATTTGGAGATTTTGAAAACGATTGGCGATGGATCGACGTTTGGCTTATTTTCATCTCGAACCGGATTCATGACGATTGTGTATTCGCCGTCTTTTTTGTGAACTCGCAGAGTCGGTGGATTGCTTTCGCATTCCAACGTTGGTTTTTCAGCTTTCAACGTGTAAAATTTCATGATTTTTGCGACTGATTTTCGGATCGCACCGGGTCTCCACCCACATCGCTTTGTTCTCGGTAAACCCTGAACATCAACATTCCATAGCCAGCCCATCTTCTTGGGAACCAACGCACCTTCGCATTGACACGATATATGACCCAAAATCACGCCCGGGTGTTTTGCAAGAAGGCCGCGTGGGTTTTTCGTGCATCTTTTACGGGGGAGTTCGGAAACCTTGGGGCATCTGGATGGGAAGAAAACAAGTCAGAAGACAAACTTCCAAACAATTCCTAAACAACCTTGTGATGCTTGACTGGCACACGCTTGATTTCTTTGCCTTTTTTTTCTTTTTCTTAGACTTGAGTCGATTCCAATCGTTCACCAATTTGTCTTTCGTTTCCAAAAAGATTTTTTCGAAGATCGATTTGATGTGGTCGTGAATTAACCCGTCTTGCTCAGCTTTTTCATTTTCACATTGAAAATTCACTGATTTTCGCGGAAGTTGGGCACGTTCGGTGCATTTTGGACATGGTGCATTGTTGGATATGACCATCAGATCTTCAAAACACTCCGGACAGATTCGTGGCTTGGCTTTTTCAACAATTGGCTGCTTCGATTGAGATTTACAAGGTGTTTTTGTGGAAGAACTGCATCGAGACGACGGACAACTTTTCTCACTGCCGAAGACCAACTTCTTGTTCTCGCAAGTCACTCCAGAGATCGAGAATCCACCGCAGCCGTTGCAGAAACTTTTTTTATCGTCCGTAAAGTCGCCGATGTTCAGAGGTGCGGCTATGTCGCTACAGCATTTTGAAGAGTTTGGTTTTGACTTCCCCGAAGATGAGCAAGGGTGCGAAATGGACGGTTGTGTCAGGCATTCGTCTTTCGGACATAAATCAGCGTCACAATCCAAGCTATTTTCGTCGGAATTTGATGAATCGTCAAAATCGTCGTTGACATCATTCTTGTCATCCAATTTCTTTTTCATCGCCTTCTTTAATTTCTGTGCAGCTGCGTCTTCGGTTTCACGTTGTACTTGGAAAATCATCCCCGTGTCAGCCACTTCTGCGTCTTTCTTCTTAAATGTCTGCACGGTCGTATAGGTCTCCGACGAGAATTCATCGCATTTGACGGCCTCGACAAAGCAATCCGAGATGTCAAGCTTGAAACTGCCCAGTTCGTCACACCCGCGGCACAAATCGAACATTATTGGACACGAGTGCAGCTTTTTGGAGAACTTTTCTGGTGATAGCTGCAGAATCAACTCGTGTCCAGCATACTTCAATTCTTTATTTGCGTTCTCTTCCAAATTCGAGAATTTGAACACATTTCCATCGAATGTGACGATGATGAAAACGTCATTCAAGTCGTTCCCCATCTTGCCCTTCCCCAGAAACTTCAGCGATGTGAGAATGAACTTCATCACAAACTCCGCGTCTTCCGTGCAACCATCCTGACATTTGGCCGACGTCAAAGCCATTCCAACGATTAAATTTCAAACTGAACTCGAGACAAACAAATTTTTCTTCTCAAAATGTCACAAACTATTGCAAAGTTTGCTTAAAGTTCTTGAGAAACTTTGACAGCCAAATTGGAACATCTGTTCAGTGGGACTGAATGGGGGCTGTGTGGAAGTTAGGTCATGGAAATTTGTTTAAATTGTTGATTTTTGATCGTCCCTGAAACATTTCATCGAAGTTTGGTTCGTTTAAACAGCAATTTGCTGTCAATTGCTAAGTTTTCAAGCTTTTATTAAGTTCCAATTGACTTAATTAAATTAAGTAAAACAAGTTTCATTTTTGTGATTTTAATTTTAAAGATTTTAACAACGTAAATATCTAACTAGAGTTATTCATTTGGTCTATTGAAAGTTGGAATCATGACTCAGATTTAGATAAAATATACCAATTTATGTTTCTTGTTCATTGTCTATTTATTCGCTAACAACCAGTCATATTTATTCGCTAACAACCAGTCATACACGTGAAACGTAAATTCTAGAGATCGATTAGATCATGAATACAATGTAATTTATTTTTGATGAAATTTCATCATTTTTTTTATGAAATAAAAAAAATTCTTCAAATCAAATCATTGTCTATGTCACTTGACAATCCATGCTGCCTTGTTTAGATAACTATTCTGGCTGTCCTGGTGCTGTTGTCTGATTTGATTCTCGACAGATTTTATAATTCTAGCACTGTCTTGCGGTATAAAAGTTTCAAACTTTAAAACGTAATCGATTTCAGAGTGTATATTTTCGATACTTTGATGTCACAGTCAGGGTCGAAATGAATTCCCACTTGAAGCAGCAGGTCTTCAAAGGTACAATTTTCATGATCCAGAAGTGATCAGACGCTTTTCGTTGTCTTCGAATATCATCGGAATATCATAGCTTCTGGGTGTTTAAATTGAATTGTTCGATTGAGAACTGAATCTTCCAGTTTCAACGTCTTCACCGACACAGATCGACCGGGATTACACTTCTTTCTAGCGGTCAGACGTTGTCGTTTTGCTGTTTGTCATGTTCTGTTGGTGTGTCCCTTCCTGTTAGCGTGTCACTGCTTGTTAATGGTTGATGTTGAGTAGAATCCGCTTTAACAAACGGTGGGATTTGGAAGGCTTCAAGAGCGTTGCATTTTCCGACTTTGATATTATTAAAAAATTCTTTATTTAGTCTTGTGTCAAGGAAAGCTTGTTCGGCATAAAACCTTGAATCTTTTCTTCATATGTTTTTTGAACATGATAATATGTTTCTCTACCTAATTAAATCTTTTTCGATTTTTAAACTAATTAAAAATGAATGTATAGTGCTTTTGCAAGTGCTGAGAATTGAGATTATTTGTTTCATTGAGTGTGATAGGGAATAGAAAATTTAAAAAAACTATTCACGATGGCAAAAAAAAAGTGAGAAAAAAGTAATTTAAGTTAACAACAAATACAACGAAAAATCGAAAACTGTGAGACTCAAAGTGAGTTCAAATGTCTAGGTAGAGAGTGTCTGACCTTGAATGGAAGTAAATTCACTGAGTAACTACCCAGTTTGTTGATAAGAGGATTGTCATTGAAGGCTACTCTTTCGTAAAAATTATTCGCGTTCTTGCTGATGAACTGCTCAATCGTTGGAATGTCAGCAAATTTATGCAAATCTGCATTTCGTGTGCCATATTTTTTATTTAAAGCCATCCGGAGGCATTTGTTCTGGAAAACTTGCAGCATAGAAAAATATTTCTTGGGGCAGTTTACGATTGCTGTGCCCGCATAGGTAATGATCGGTCTTATATATGCTTTATATATGAGCAATTTTGCTTCTTTTGAGGCTTTGCTGTTTTTGCAAATAATGCAAAACAGTGTGGAAAGTGCTCCATTGGCAGTTCTAATGGATTTCTCGATTTGCTCGCGATAGTTCAGGCGAGCATCAAGAGTGAAACCTAAATATTTGACAGAGTCTTTCCATTCAATGATTTGATTATTGAAAGTTATAGGAAAATCAATCCGTTTTTTGATCATGGCGGGTGACTTAGAAAAAATAATTGGTTCAGTCTTGCTGTCATTGCTTTTGACTTTCCATGAGTTGAAAAATTTATTTATTCCGATCATGCCAGACGTAAGATTTTCCGACTTTGATATGCTTCTCTGTTTCAGCGTCACAATTCAAGTCAACAACTTCAGTCAACCGCTCTGTTTTAATTGACACATTTGTAAAACCGTGGATGTTTTGAACAGTTTCACGTAAGATTGAAAAACTTTTGAGTGTTTGGTAACATTTTCCAAAGACATATGATAGATCTTGAGTTGTAATTTGTGAAAAAGAATTTATTTTTATTGGTTCATAGTTCACTTGTTAGCTACTGAAATATATGAAAATTTATCTCGAATAGCATCTGCAACAGTTAAAGAACCAAAATATTTAAATTCACGCTGGCAGGCTCATCTTTTCGACATTTCTCGGAACACAGAAAACAATTCAACATCTCGATTTTGTTTTTTTTCGGTTTGTTTTTACACGATTTTTAAATCTGGCACTCGATGTGTGTTTAAGTTTAAATTAGAATTTGAACCTACACTTTGTTAGGACGTTTTGCTTGTTTGAATCTTGTGAAGTCAAGTTGATCAATGTAAAATTGCTAAAGTGTGGATAATTTTAGTACAAATAGTCGAGATTTTAAATATTTACATTCAATCTTTTGTACTAAATTGTGAACAATATTACATTTCCAACGTGGAATTTGTGAAAAATATTACATCTTTCGATTTTCCCAACTAAAAAATCACCCTTTTTAAAGCACATTTCTTAATCTACCAGGATTAACTTGAAAATCAATAATTTCATGAGATTTTCGAACAAAAGACGAGATGACGCGCAACAGAAGTTTGCATGGCGCCATTTAAAAGCGCTTACAAGGATTTAGCAAAGCAGTGGCCCCATGGGCGCGTGGATAAGTAAATTTAATTGACTCGGAAGAACATCCGAGGCACTTGTTTTTCTTTAAGACGCAAAGAAAGCACTTAATGAAAATATTATGACAAAAAAAAAGAGAAGAAACGGAGGAGATTTATGAATTTCCTGAGCTAAAAATTGAATTCACATGAGATAGGCGAAGTAAGAAGAAAGAAGGAGCGGAAAATATATTCAACAACATGCTTTTCTTTCACAACGGAAAGAGAAGCAAATTGCTGGCATTAATGCTAATTTATACACAATTTATTCCTCAGGTAGACTTACTTCTCCGTCTAAATCTTTCTGACGAACAAAACATAAATAAATTCAACATTCTCGGCTGCTTTCTTAGATGAATCTCTGATAAGAAAAAATATGAACAAATTGGGACATGAATTATCTTCTCGGTGAAGTATGTTCTCAGATTTGTTGCTTACATGCATGCTTCGGAGCAATCAGAGGCGTAGCGAGGATCTCCAACCTGAAATATATAATAAACTTAACCTTAACACGATTTTTTCATGAAACTGGTGTTTAATAAAGCTTATCAGCTCAAATTTTGTTTTAAAATTTTGTTTGAGGTTAAGTCGAGGAAAGTTTAATGTTACTTTATTTAATGTTAAAACTTTATAATCTTAAATTTAGCCTAACACATGAATCATCTATCAATTAGTCAGCGCTGCTAACATGAATGTCCTGAAAAACAAAACTCTCACCTTTAGCCTGCAGCTCCCTGCAGCATCGCTGTCTACAGACTCAGTTCTCAAAATGGAACAAAAGTGGATAATAAACATGTTTTCCCGGCAGAGATGAAACTCTTTTCTTTATGGCAACAGCACAAAATATTGATAAACATGAAGAAATTATGCAAATAAGCTCCCGGATCACATTATGAAAGCAACGAGACATGAAGAAACGACTTGAAAGGTTGCGGAGCATCAAAACTCTCAGGCAATGTTTACTTTCTTTGTACACTGCTAATTGATTAAAACGTTAGTTGAAGGAAGGAAATAAAAAGCTTTCAAGCAGACGTTGATGTTGAAGGTACCTTGAAGGTTAACAGTAAGGAGAGAGAGAGAGAGAGAGATCGTCAAACAGACACGACAAAATTTCGAAATTTTATTTGTGTGCATTACATTATTTTAAACGTACATTCTTGCCTCTCCACCCCTAGCTCTGCACTCATCTTCGTTGATCTATGATGGGAATAAATTAGATTTGTTTGCACAAAGAATGAAAACGAATTTGAATGTCGTTGTTTGAGTTTTAGTTAATTTGCATGAGAGCATGTGGGCGTATGAAGAGGCAAATTAAAGAACAAATTTTCAATTAAAATCTACGTGAACAGGTTTTGCGATTTGTTTAGCAGCAAAATCTTGCGGTAATTACAATTTTGATTGAATTTTCAAACCAAATTTGATAGAAATGTTTATTAGGCGTTTTTTTCCTTGGTGTAAGATTTAACAGCAAAGGAAACGATCACTTTGAAAGAAACCACAGGATTGCCTCAAAAGAAAGCAATGAAAGCAAAGAAAATAAGCAGCAATTACTTAAACAATCGATAGAAGCAACTTCAAGATCTTCTGTTCGATGTCTTCTTCGACGTATTTGACCAGTGATGTAACTCAAATATGCAACCTTGAATATTTGTCCAGACTAACAAGAAGAAATTTCCTCGGAAATCTCTTTAAGAAACGGTTTTTATCGATATGTGAAGACGACTATCGTGCTCTGAACCGGACACTTGTGAAAATGATGACTTGTTTATTCCTTCTAAGCCAGCTTGGCTTCATCATCATGTCCGAAGTTCATCTCATCGATGGATGAACTATATAAATTACAACTTTTATATCGACATTACTAACAGTTGGACGAGTTGAAAGTTTTTTTGGCTTCCGTCCAGCATGGTGCACACAAAAAATAGGAAAATAGAGAAGGGAAAATATTTTTTATTATCATCTAGATTGTGTTCGGTGTATGAAACCTTTTCTCCATCCCCTGCTTCTGTGATTTACAGCATCAAATAGTTCCTGCAAAATTGAAAGCTTAATTTCACAAATGGACTTTACATTTCCCATACACTATATATTTTTGAGATAAATTCTAGCATTGCAATATGTTGTGCAATTGAATTATCTCAAATTATGAAGATTTCCGACTCACTGGTCTACATATTTGGCTGTGGAACCCCTTTTGCCACATTCTGCTGAAGTCATCGGAAAAGCTATTATTGAAGGAAGGAAGGGAGGCACCAAGAGATAATAACTCAACCTCAAATGAATCATATTCTTTAGCCCAGCTGAAAAGAAGTGTAAAGGTTGAAGGGTAGATTTGAAATCGGTCGGCAACACAGAACATAGGTTCCACACTTGACAAAATGATTCTAAGTTTTGCGTGTAGGTGTGACTCGAAGATTCTGCTCGGTTTCAAAACAATTACTTAAGTTTTACAAGGAGTTGAACCGGATTGTGGTCGGGGGTGTGTGAATAATTGAAAAGGTGAAGCGTTGGAAGTTGAGACTCGACTTTTGAAAGTCACAATTGGGTCAATTCGAAGCTTAATAGGGTGAGTTACTGGTAAACGGCAGCCTTACTGATAAAGCTGCCGTTTATCATTAACTCATGCTAATACATTTGTTGGTTGTAAAAAGTGAATAAACAATCGTCATAAATAAACAAAAAGGAAGAACTGTGAACAAGCTGCACT
>JPYR01000351.1:15015-46714 GCA_000775305.1 Belgica antarctica
TTTTTTTCAAATGAATCTTTGTATTAATAAAAAATGAAATCCATACTTTAAAGTTTTTTATCCTAACTTTCACAACTTTTGAGTCTAAATGTTTTTTAATTTTACAAAAGTTTCAAGAAAGTTTGATTTTTATTGTCTTCGAAAATTCATTTGTTAAATCAAGGTAAATCAAGGTGTAAATCAACTTTCACGATACACTTAATTTGTTTTTGTTCAATGACATAATTTTTTCAGTATCCATAAAATCACAAGAAAACTTTAGAATCGGATTAAAACCAAATAAAAACCAAGTTCAAAAGTTTTTACGATGTCGAACTCTGAGAAATATTTCCACTTGCAGTTCCCATTTCCAACATTCCACTTTTAAACTTTCTCATAAATCTCGATAACAATCCAAAGCTTCCATCCTTTACTTTTTCTATAAATCTTGAAGATTTAACATTTTAAAGCCTAAAGGCAAGCGTTCACATTGAAATCAACTCCGTAAAGATTTCAAAAAACCACAAACATTGCTTTTTGTCTTGGTGGCTAGCAGAGATGATTCTATAAACTTAAGCCCTTGTCTCGTTTGGCTTTCATGAAGAAAACTGTAACGTTTATTATTTCAACATGCCCACGAAAAGAGAAACTTTCTGTGGTAACAGTTTGTGATGTTATTATTTCGTCCATAAAAGTCAAAACTTCTCGTCGTCTAGTATTTTTTTGCTGTAGTTGTTGGTTTTTTTTTCTAAATATTCAACAAGTCTAATAAAAGAATCGTTAAACAATAAACTATCCAAACTTTATAGCAGCAAAGTTGTGCTAGGAAAAAGAAGTTCAAGATTATTTTTTAGTCTCACCCAGTTGTCGGGAGAAAATCTCATCAAAAAAAATATTCAAATTGAAGTAGGCTCAAAAACAATGCCCAAGTCCTAAATGAGAAAAATATAAACAAAACTCAAGAAACGAAAAGCTTTGTGAGCCCTCACCCCTTGTTTCTTGTAGAAATTGTGCAGAAAGAAAATCTAAACAATTCGTAAACAGAAAAACATTTCGTTCTTGTTTATTGTTTTCATGTAAACAGTTTCCTTTTGCCCAAGAACTCATAATAAGGGACTGGCTGAGAAAGATACAAACATCACAACAACAACAACAGCAGGAACCAAATATTTTGATGTAGAAGATGTCGTTTGAAAGTCTCATAATTAATATTTACATAGCCTTTCTAGTTGGAAATATAATTCGTTTCTAGAAAAATTTCCGCCCTACTTCCTTGAAGAATCTTGTCGAAAACATCGCCGACGTCGTTTCCAATGATGTTTCATTTGAACAAGAAAATCGTTTAAGCGACATTCTATTTGTCAGTTGTCAAAAGACAAGTGCGAAGCTGCAGGCGGTAGAATTGCATTTGTTGATGTTGACAAATGATGTTAGAAGTGTCTTGGTAATTCCTCAAATTTAGTGCAAGTTTGTACATTCAAAGGAGTTGGTAATGTAATGAACCACAAAAACCTTACAGCCATCAACCGAAAATGCATTGCTTTTTACTATGAAGAAACTATGATTAGACTTTTAGTTTAACGGTTGATGACACAAGTTATTGATTAAAATTAATCGAATCAACACTTTTTGTTCATGTTGTCATCTTTTTCCACATATCTGTTTGATTGAAAAATAATTAAATTCAAGCTAACTTTTAATTTAACATTCAAAGTTCAACTAATCAAGCTAAAGAAACTCTGGTAGTTTTTTTTATTTTATTATTTCAACCACGAACAGCTGGCAAGTTTTCAATTAAAACTGTGAAAAAAGTTCCCATGACAATCAATGACTGAAACCATTAGAAACCGGTTGCTAATGACAGACAAACAAAAAGTTTTCGATTCAATAGAAAATGCACTTGAAAGCGGCGATTGCAAGTACAAAGCTCCACTCAAGTGATGACCTGATAAAGACAATTGCAATGTAAATAAAACATTTGAAAGCTGCAATTTCCATTTTGCACATCTTTGATAACAACTTTTTCTGCTACAAAACGTGTTAACGATTATGGTTCAGTTCAGTTTCATGTTGTGCAACGACGCAGCTGGTTTTAGGATTTTTGCTGCTGCTTGTCAGTGTCAGCTTTGGCGCTGATCTGGATTCGTGGAAAGACACAAACTTCTATCAAATCTACCGAGATCGTTCAAAGACAGTAATGGAGATGGAATTTGCGACTTTCTTGGCTTAACATCAAAAGTTCCGTACCTGAAAAGCACCGATCATGAAGTCACCGCAATACGATTTGGTTATGATATTTCAGACTATCGTGACATTAATCCGCAATATGGATCGCTTGCTGACTTTGCGTGCTTTTGAGGACTTGCAACGATAACAACGTCAATCTAATTCTTGATGTTGTTCACAATCACTCATCGCTACAGCACAAGTGGTTTGTCAAATCGGAAAACAGAGAACCAGGCTATGAAAACTACTACATCTGGCATCCCGGCACTTTCGATCCGATTAGTGGCAAGTCCAAGGCTTCAGAATCGATGCTGTTCCGTACTTGTTTGAAGTCAAGCCAGATGCCCATGGCCAGTGGCCAAAGATTGGCAACAAGACTTGGGCCTGAACGAAAAGATCTTCTGAATATCATGCTGCAAACCCTTCCTGGCATGACTGTCACTTACCAAGGAGAAGAATTGGGCTTGGAAAACTTCCATTTGAGTTGGCAACAAACTGTCGACCCTGCAGCATGCAACACTCAAGACCCGATTGGATACGAAATTTTTTCACGTGTCCCGGCACGCACTCCGTTCCCTTGGGACGCTACAACCAGTGCCGGGTTCTCAACTAATGTAACCACCTGATTGCGTGTCAACACAAACTACAAGGAAGTGAATGTGGAAGTTCAAGAAACAGCCGTCATAAAAATCTTCATAAAACTGACAACGTGGCGCAAGTTGCCGATCCACAAGCTGGGCAAATACGAGGGAAAGCTCGTGAACGATGACGTGCTGATTTACCGGCGCTGGTATGAAACTGACCTTGCTTTGGTAATTTTGAACTTTGGAAGCGTTGACGTGATAGAGAATGTTTCACAAACATCACTCAATCTGAACTTCCAGTCTACACAAGTTCCTTGGACACTTTTGTTGGAATGTAAGTTCACAAAATTGATTTTTCTTTTTATTCTACAGAACAAGCGCAACGCTGAAAAGTGTTAAAGTTCCAGCAAACAAGGCTGTGATGATGACGAACGTTGCAGTGCCAACTTAAATGTGAATTAAAGAGAACTGGCTGAAATAAAACTAAGTTTTTACATAATGAAATCAGACATTAAATATGAATTTGAAATAATGTATTAAATTAGTGGAAACTAGTTTATTTTTAAGATAAATTAATTTAGCTATCAATCGTTGCTTTTCGAGTGGAAAAACACGTCAATATATGACGTAAAACCAGATGTTGCTGTGAATCAAACTCATGAAGGAGTTAAAAAAGTTTGCATCAATGATGAACAACTTTTGGGTTTCGGGTAACGTTGCCATCGAAAAACATCGTTGCCCACGGACAAAATTAAAATCTCTAGAACATTCGCAACAATTATCGAAGCTGACAATTTTCACTGCACAAACTTGACGAAACTTTTCATATCTAATCCCACGCTTTGATGTTCTTCAACTTCAGCCCGTTTTTTCAAAAAATTCAACGAGAAACTCAGGCGGATAACTTTGGTTGGCTTTTCGAGAGATTTTCACCACGTAATCGACAAGCTAGTCAAAAATGTTGTCGAAGAAATCAGACCAGAAGTTGCTTTCATTGCCTTTCTTTGATTTTTGCTATAATTGCCTTCTTAAGCAAAGTTGTTACGAATGCAATCAAAGTTACCACACCTAAGATTTGTGTTTGCTTTGCTTTGAAAATCACATCAAGGGACCGAATTATTGAAGTTTTGATTGTCACTAACAGCGTTGTGTGTGATATTGGAAACCAGTTCACTTCGTAAATATTTTCAAGCGTCGTTGTTATCTACAGAGGTTGAATTTAGACTTTAGACTTTAGCTTTAGACTTTAGACTTTAGGAATTTTTTGGCGTTTTCCAGCTATAGCTTTAGACTTTTTTTAAGGACCAGCTATAGCTTTAGCTTTAGCTTTAGACTTTTTTCAAGGACCAGCTTTAGCTTTAGCTTTAGAGTTTTGAAAAACCCAACTTTAGACTTTAGCTTTACAGTTTGTCCGAAAAACTCTAAAGCAAACCCTAAAGTTAACAATTTTTTTCCCTCCAAAAATCTTTTTCGGAGCTTAAAGTTCAGTAGTGCAGCAGTCAAGTAGTCAGACTGGAGCTCGAATTAAAAGTAAAATTTGTCACCGCTAGTTTCAGCTAGCTTTATACTTTAGCTTTAGACTTTAGGTATTTTTGGCGTTTTCCAGCTATAGCTTTAGCTTTAGCTTTAGACTTTTTTTAAGGACCAGCTATAGCTTTAGCTTTAGCTTTAGAGTTTTTTCAAGGACCAGCTTTAGCTTTAGCTTTAGCTTTAGAGTTTTGAAAAACTTCAACTTTAGACTTTAGCTTTACAGTTTGTCCCTTTACTTTAGGGTTTTGAAAAACTTCAACTTTAGACTTTAGCTTTAGAGTTTAAAAAATGTCTAAATTCAACCTCTGGTTATCTATCAAGACTGCAATTTGTGATAAAATCTGGTGATGATAAATAGACACAAATCATTGCTAGAGTCAAACGAACCCTTGTTTGCTTGATTAAAGTGCCATTGTAGTTTGTTGTGTAATCAGAAGTCAATAAATTCAATAAATATAATTGGAAATGCTTCCAACCTGACTTCAGTTAGTTCCAGCGAATAAATGCTTCCACAAAATCAGACGCAGTTTTGTTTTTGCTGCGCTGTGGAAACGTGTTGAAATGGTACGAAGGTGGAAATTTTTATCAAAGTTTCCCAAGATCCTTCATGGACAGCGACGGTGACGGTGTTGGTGACTTGAAGAGCACCAAATAAAAAATCTGACTGATAGAAGATTTAGTACGTGAAAGACTTGGGAATTGCTGGCGTTTGGCTACCGAGACATTCACTATGCATTCGGAACACTCGAAGATGTCGGAGAACTTATTGCCGAGTGCAACCGTATTGGGTTGAAATTGATATTGGATTTTGTTCCGAATCACACTTCAGTGAACACGAGTGGTTCATCAAGTCAGAGAACAGAGTGTCAGGCTACAAAAACTATTACATTTGGCGTAAATTAAAAATGGACACTCACACAAACTTGTTGGGGCCGCCCGCAAACTGGAACAGGTTTTTCAGGTACAGCGCTTGGCTATGGTCGGACATACGCCAGCAATTTTATTTGCATCAGTTTCACTACAAACAGCCTGGCCGGAACTACAGAAATCCAGCTCTGGTGCAAGGAATGAAAGAAGTTCTAAGCTACTGGATGGACATGGGCATCGCTGGTTTCAGGATTGATATCATTGTTTGCTTGTTTGAGAAGATCAACAGCGACGAAAGTTTCCCCGACGAACCTTACAACTCTAATCTGTTTTGTAGTCACAACGATTTATGTTCCCTTCAGAAGATTTACATGCAAGATCAGGAAGAAACGTATGACATGGCGTATCAGTGGCGAGATCTCTTGAATGACTTCCACACAACTAACGGCAGTGATCTGAAAATCATGATGTCTGAATCCTACTGAAGCTGTCGACGATTGGTTTGATGTCATGCTTAGTGATGTACAGGCGAAGTGGGTGGTAAGACAAAATTTTGACAACTGAACAGAAAAAATAAAAAAATGTCTCTTCTACAGTTGGGAAACCACGATCAACACCGTTTGGCAAGTCAGCTTGAAGTTGAATGCGGAGATTTACTCAACACAATGGTTTAAACAACAAGATTCGTACATATGTGGCTATTGTTGTTCTCTACTTCGGTGCAACTCAAGCTAATGTCAACGATAAAAAATCTCTTTCCATCGGTTCCCGATCAACTAAGAGTTTACACATCATCGCTGAATTCCAGAATCTTCAACGGGTAAATTCACAAAGAGAATCGCTTTCAAAGCTTAGTCTAACATGTTGAACATTGATTTTTGATTCTAGGGCAACACTGAGTTCAACAAGCATCAACGTGAAAAGCAATCAATCTGTGGTTCTTCTCAGCACGAACGTTGATGCCACTTACAATTAGCAAAGCCGTTGAACAAATAAAAGCTACTGAAAGCTGTTGACTGGAGAAATGATTTGAGCTTTTAGTCAAACTTGTGGGAAAATTGAGAACAAAGTTGATTGAAAAAAATCACAAAAACAAAATAGATATGAAGGAAGTTTCAAGCTAAGTTGACATAAAGTGTGTGAAAAGTAATATTTTTTATTTTATACACTTGATGTAAGCTTTTGATGGAAATTTTTCTTCAATTCTGTTTTGTTTTTATTAATTCTAGCATACATTTGTTTATAAGGTGTGTTTCCATAATCGTCCACGTTTTAAGATTCAAAAGTTTTTTGAATTTTTTCTTTAAAAACATTCTTTATTCCAGTTTTATGAAAGCAAATAATTTTCCAACAATAAATTGCAAGTTAAAAAAGCATTGCGTCAGAGATATTGGATATCAAAATATTAAAAATTTGCTACGAACTCTTCAACACAAATCGATGACCGAGTTGAGGTCAGCTTGCAACGCTTCGCATCTCTCTTTGTGGTCCTTGATCTCGTCTTTGAGACGTTCGACGTTGGCTTCCAGCATGTAATTTCCTTTTTTGAGTGATGCCAGGCGGCCGTCGTGTCGCTTCACTCGCGGTTCCAGGTTCACCTTCTTTTTGTCGTCGTCAGCGTCCTACGAACAACATTATTTTAGTTTAATTCAAATTCATGCAAGTTTAGCTAACCTCAGCTTCTGATTGACTCTCTGTGTCACTGTCCGAGTCTTCCGACTCGCTTTCTTCTGATTCTGGCTCGCTTTCAATCGATTCGTCGTCACTTTCTTCAGCTTCAGCTTTTTCTTCGCTTTCTTCATCGTCACCGCCCTCATCTTCAACTGCCTGCATCATTTTAGCCATCTTTTCGACCTCTTTTTGTAGCTTTTTCAGATTTTTCTTCTCAGACCTAAATAAACACAACACGGGATTACTCTAAGTGACATGTTTCGTGAGTGCCTTCTTACCTCAATTGTTGTTGATTCTTCTTCATAGCATCTCTCAGTGACTTTCGCTCCGACTTTGCATTCGTCTCCTTATCCTTCAACTTTATCAGCTTAGCATGCAGCATGTCAACTTCTCGCTTCAACCGCCGTGCAGCACGTTCCACCTTCTGTTCTTCCGTCTCGTCTTCTTCTTCTTCTGAAAGCACAAGCTCCAGCTCCGGTGAGTTCTCTTTCTGCTGGGCGGCTTCGCTTTGACGGCGAGAGTCGATGTTTCCGCCACCCTGTAAATCGATCAGCGAGAGGTTAGATTGTGGTTGATAAATATTGTAAATTTTAGTTCGAAAGAATGGAACTAGTTGAAGCATGCAAATTGGTATAAGCAGGGCCTTGGTTAGAAGAGGTTTAAGATTAATTTTCTAGGTTACGCTCGGACATGACCACAAAACCGGTGAAATTTTCGCAACATCAATATATCCAAATTAAAGTATGCATCCAATTAAATATTTTCAAAGTATCCAGACAAAAAACTTCACCCCAAAGTTATAAATTGTTATCGGTTTTGAGATCACAGCACTTTACCTCTTCTAATACATAATTATAGTCTCAGCCGCCTTCATAAATCTGTGAATTTGTTACGTCAAAAGCCAGAAAGCCAGAAAGCAATTAAATCATTTGAGTGACTGAAGCATGATTAAGCATGTTAAAGTTTCTTGTTTGCTTGCTTAGAAGTTCAATTAGGGTGGCTCATACCTGAAGTTTCTTCTCTAAGTTTGCGATTAACCGCTTCTGTTCTTCAACTTCTTTGTGTGCGTGATCCAAACGTTCAGCCACTTCCTGGTATCTCTTCTCGAGAAGCTTAGAAGTTTTCTGCGCTTCGTCGGCTTCATGCTTCAAACTTTTAACAACGGCGTCGTCAGCGACGTTGACAATCGGTGCGTTGGGCTGGCTGGATTCACCACTGGCCACTCTTTTACGCTCCCAATCGAGTTCAAACTCGAGATTCGATATTTTTGCCAACAGCCGCTTGTTTTCGCGATCTTGAGCTTCTTTGTTGCGCAGCTCGAGTGCCAGCATCTGCTTCGTACTTTGTAAGTCGTCGCGCACTTTGTCGATGTCATCGAAACCGTCGTCTTCCTCTTCTTCATCGGGAATCGGAGATTGTGGATCCACTGCCAACATTGTCGCTTTCGACTCCGATTTCATCAGTTGTTCTTCAATGGTCATCTGACGACGGAACTTTCGCAAGCCGTCAAGCACTGGTTTGCTTCTGTCGTTGGTCTTTGTTGGCCGCAACTTGACACCGCCTTGAATCGCGTTGAGAAGTTTGTTGAGCTCCGTGTCCTTTTTCTCCGTTTCGAACAAGTATTGTCCTTGAACTTTGGCCATCGACTTGCAAGTGATGATAGGACTCGATCTAAAATCGGTGAATTTCGTTTCGTTGAGTTATAGTTCGTGATAAATTTTAATTTACGACAAATTCTAGTTTGCGAGCTTGACTCACCGGTCATTGCACTGAACGTGATTCAATTTCTTGCCCTTTTTAATTTCTTCGACTTCCTTCATCATCTCTGACCAGTCGGGTCGTCTTCGCGGTCGCGACTTGAGCTTCTCCAGCGTCTCCCGGTGCTTCACCGAAATCGGTTTCCTGTCGAAATCTGGAGGCGGTTTCAGGCCAGGTGGTGGTGGAGGTGGCTAAATTAGAGTTTACGATCAACGCGGGATTAGAAACTTTACCGAAGTGTAATTAGACATCTGAGAAATATTTACCGGAGGCGGTGGTGGCAAGGGAACTGCGAAAAAAAAACGAAAAGAAATTTTAGAAAAAATCCGGTCGATTTGCATTCGGAGACCTTGAGACTCAAGCTGGGATACTCAGCGAACATAAACTAAATATTTAATTGAAATTTTCTCTGAAATTTGGGTTTGTTCGTCAGTGATGTCGATAAGAACATCAAATTTTATGAAAAAACAAATTTTCAAACTTGTTTCAAGTATAATCTTCAAAAAATTCTATCGTAAATGTTTAAACACCACTGACGAACATTCCCGCAAGTCAATTGTAAACGTTCCGTTATTCAATGGCAATTAAATTATTATTGAAGACAGGAAAATCTCATTAAATCTCCACACATCATCTCTCAACTCACTTTTCATATTGCTTTCCGCCCGCAAGATCGATGGTTTCAATGGGAACTGTTCGGACATTTTGCGCGCTTCCGGTTCGGCCTTGGGCGGTGCCCTTTTCAGCTCGACGACTGGAAGTTTTTCTTTGGTTACTGCCGGTCGCAGCGACGACGGTACTTTGCGCAACTTGGGCTTGATGAATTTGGGCTCTGGCGACACGGATCGTTCCTTTTTCTCGACGCTCTTCTGCTTTGTGATGACTTTCTTCAGTTCAGGCTTCTTAAATGTGTAGTCGGGCGACGTCGATCGCTCGGGTTCGGACTTTTCAGAACTCTTCGTGACAACCTTTTTCAACGGTGGTATGACTATTTTCTGTTTCGGTTCAGCTGGGGGTGGCTTGTACGCCGGCTTCGCTTCTTCGGTAGAATCTTCGTCTGAGTCAGTTTCTTCGCTTGACTCCGTCTCGGTTTCGTAAGAACTTTCTTCTTCTGAATCAGTTTCATATTCGGGTGTTTTGCTAGCCGATTTTGAAGGCGTGGTACTTGATGACTTTGACGACAGTGAAGTGGGAGTCTTGCTGGGTGATTTGCTTGCAGTTTTGGTGTCACGAAGTGGTAGAGTTTTTGTCTCTTCTTTCAAGTCTTGCTTAATTTTCACTTCCGGTCGTTTAAGTATTGACTGTGTGGGCCCTGCTGGTACTGTTTTATCAGTTTTAAGAGGCACTTTAACCTCGCGCGACTGCAACTTCATTGTGACGTCTTTGATTGGGTTGTCGCCGTCCTTTTTGATAACCTTTGGCAAGGTTGCTTTGACGACTGGGCCTTCAGACTTTGCATCTGAGGTTTTTCGCGCCCAAGCCGCTCGTGTTGGTGTTGCTGCTGTTGTCGACGGCAAAGGCGACGAATTGTCCTTCAGCCACGAAGGCTTTGCCACGGGAGTTGATTTTCCGTTCAAAGGCATCTGAAAAGCGAGTGAAAATTAGTTGCAGTACGGTAACTCTGCTGATAGCAAAAAAATTGTAAACATATTGATGCAAACATGTGAAAGAGTATCGTTGAAGGTTCACCATGAAATTTTTTTATCACCAATTTATTTTTAGACTTTTTCTTTTTTTCTTTCTTTCGCTCTATTTTCGTGTTTATTTTGAGTTGGAACTTTGAATGCCCGCATCAAAGATTCATTGAATATTATAAATCATTAAAAAGTGTTGCGATTTATTTTCCGATTTTAAATACCTTTTCGGTAATCGAATCAGCATCCTAGAGAGAAATTCCCTCAACTGTCGTCATTTAAAGTTTTTCGACATTTCACTTCGTCTGAATGGACGTATGAAAATCATTTAATGCGAAATAGAAGAGAATCGTTGATATATTTAGAATTTATTGTGACTGTACACAACATATCGAATCAGGTGACGTCATTGCACGACGAACGGAAATTAATTGGGTCATAAGTTAAGTGACGCGAAGTGCAGGAAATGATTTAAATTTTTGTGGAAAATATCAATAAAAACTTTTTGTTTGCCCAAAGTACTCGCAACACAACAAAAGTTGCGCGAGTTTTCCGAGAACTTTAACCTGAGCGAACTTTTCTATCGCAAATTTTACACGAATTTTGAAATTTCATGACATCATTTCGATCTTTGCGCCTGTCTACGCAAAGAAAATAAATTTTCCCACTTTTCTTCAATTTTTTTTCTTTTATGAAAAGAAAAATGAAATTTTTTATTTTCATCACCACCATTTTGGACTTTCATCCTCCAAAAGTCAACTTTTCTTCACTTTTGCGGTCACTCACGGTTATCTCATTGGTGACACTTTAGTGACACAAATTATGTAAAGTCGGGAAATGATGCGCGATGACTTTGAAATTTTCTTAGGCTGATCACTTTTTCGAGCCGATTTTCCACCAGCTTGATCGCGAGCAAGAGTTTGTCTGATCGCAAGCGAAAAGAGAAAAATTATTTGCAGCGAATTTTCACGATCACTTCGCGAAAGAAGAAAAACGATTTGAGCGCGAGAGAAGAAAATCTCGTGAGATCGCGGAAATCTTGCGAGAAAATTGAGAAGAAACGAAACAAATTTGCGTGAGAAGTTTGGTTTTATTCACGTTTCTCTGTTTTCAGTTTAAAATGTAAGCTGAAAATAATGCAATTAAGAAGATGGAAACTGTGGCAGCTGCAGCGGCCGAACCACTGTCGACTTCGATGTTTTCACTCAGGAAAACGATTCCATGGCTGCTTTCCACTCGAACTGACTTGGATTTCACTGCATTACTGTAAGAAATTGAAATGAAACAATAAATCTCTTGATAATTGGTAAATCTAACCCGTTGTTCCCCCTCAATCTTAAGACGACGTGTACATGATCAACTGATTAGGAAGTGATGGAAACATCGATGCCAAGTCAACAGTCTCTTGATTTTCCCAAAATTTAGAACAATGACTGCAAAATAATTTCCAGACAGTCGTGTGTAAGCAGTCGTGTGAAGATCGACTACTTTCGGATCTTCGTCAATCTTTTGAAAATCTTCAAGTGGCTGTTTGGTGATTCAAGTTTGGTGATTCAAGAACGTTGACGATTTTGTAGTTGGTGCCAACTGGAAGCCAATTTGTTCCATGGAAAAGGCGTTTGTGCGAGATCTCGTGACTTTTGTTCATACACCTCCGGGTTTGTGTTGCAAGTTAGGTAAACATCTGTCATTCTGAGTTGTCCACCCATGTACGTCAATTTGATTTCCGCGTACGATTCAGTCACCAGCACTTTGGGTTCAATATTGCGAGAACTTGTGTAGTCATCAACCAGTTTCCGCCAGCAATAAACCATGTCATAAGTCTCGTCTTGGTCTTGGACGTAAACGTGTTTGACGTAGCAATCGTCGTAGCGGTCACACTCCGGAAGGAACGATCTTAGTTCATCTGGAAACGTTTCGTCATCGTTGATCTTTTCATAAATCTTTTCACATGGAACTGCATCTATTCTGAAGCCATTGACACCTTTGTTAATCCAATAGACCAAAATATCATCCATTTCTTGAATAAGTTTTGGATTTCTGTAGTTCAAGTCTGGCTGTTTATAGTGGAACATGTGATAATACATTTTTGTCTGATATCCGTCAAAGTCATGAAGTGTTCCAATTCATAGTGAATGTCACGAAAGTCTGCGATATCGTATACAAAGTCAGCCATCGGTGATGTATAAATCGGAGACAGTCAAACGCCATAAATTCCCAAGTCTTTCACGTACTGAAGCTTTGATGTTATGCCTTGCAAGTCACCGACACCGTCTCCGTTGCTATCCATGAAGGATCTCGGGTAGATTTTATAGAAATTTCAACCGTCGTGCCATTATGACTTGGCCAAAACACAAAATATTGAAACCAAAAACAGTTTTGCAAGCGAAAACATGTCCAAGCAGTTGTCAGAATGGAAATAAACGTCTGAACTGAAGGTTTGTATTTATGTCATGTGCAATCTACAGAGCTTTGCAATGTTTGCTTAACATTATCAATTATATACAGTTCTGTGTTTGACTTTGCACTTGTCGATGATATTTCAAAGACTAAATGTTCTGCAACAAATTTATAAATCATCAAACACAGACAGAGAGCTTAATCAATAAACTTCAAGGATTGCACACCTTCGAAGTCGATAATTGGAGAGATTGCCCCGGGTGCACTGTGTTGTTGAGTAATAAATCTTGTGATTTCTAGAAATGGTTGTTTTATTGGCTGTTTTATAAAAAAAAAAAGTTAGAAAAAGCACAGCTGCAAGCTAAATTGGGAAAATTTTAACAATATAAGTTGTGGATCCACTGTCGACTTTGATGTTCTCGCTAAGCAGAACAATTCCGTGGTTGCTTTTCACCGTCACCGAAGAAGATTTAACCGTTGTTTAGGCCTGAGTCAAGCAACGACTTGTAAACGAGCTTGAAACTAGCAATGAATCAAAGTTTGTTTGATCTGTCTCTATGTAGTAAATGGTCGCTTGAAACTTTGAATGCTGAAGTTTTACCGAACGATTAGACACAAGAAACAAAAAACCACAAAACCATTAAAGCAAAATGTCTCAAACTTTAAAGGTTGTTGCTGGAAGGCCGTCAGCACGTGTAACAGAAGTGAATGGGCTTGTAAATAAACACTTGATAAAAGTTCCGTTTACGAGCTTTCGTATCAATATCATTTTCGGTAAATAAAGCCTTGGCAAATAAGGGAAAGTACTCGAGGCATTACCGCCTCCCCCGTTTTTGTGCTTATTCTTTATTGTTATTGCCTTCAAATCGTTGCTTTACACCTTCTCAATAAAAATCGGATGGAAGCATTATATTTATGACGACCCCGTGAGAAAAGGTGCGCTGCTGTTCACGATGTATGAGCAAATAACACGATTATTAATAGTTTCTCGAGGATCCTCCTGCACAAGACACGATGCTTAATATCGTTGTTTGCATTATTTATCGCGTGTAAGAATCTCTGAACAAGCACAACTTGCACTTTGTAGCTGGAATTTTATCTTCAGAACTGTTTAATATTCCATTCGATACAATAACTTTGTATTTAACTTGTAAGATTCCTTAAATATCTCATGATACTTGTGTCGCCCCCGTCGCCTTCGCCCACTTTCATTTTTAATTTCAGGCGTGGCCATCGAAAGCAAGATCGACGCTAGGATTTGAAGTTTTCAGGATTTGAAAAAGCTTTTCGTTTCAAGCTTGGACTTGTGACCTTAAAGGAGGTTCAGATTAAGAAATCTCGAAAATACTCTGAAAATCCAATTCCAAAAGTTTTTATTTCTTTTGAACATTCAACGCTTTAAAAAATATTTCTGGACGTTAATCCACAACCATCAGGCTTCGCATCAGGAATAAATTGCACTCGTTCACCTGGAACATTTTCGTGAAACACAAACATAATTCTTCATGCATATGAGAGGAATAATAAAAGTTTCTTGTAAAACATAGATTGAATAATCAGATAAAAACTTTCTCCCTTTCGCCGTGGAAGTGTTCGTGCCTTCCACTCCGCTGAGGAAATATTAAGAGCAAAGTCAAAGAAAAGTTTTCTTCTTGTTTCGGGGTAGAGATGCGCAGAGCAACTTTCCATCCGCCATGCACTGTGTCTTCCTTACTTGAAAATGAGATGAAATCTTGAATGTTAGCTTTCATGCTTGTGTCAGCTTTTCAAAACTTTCTCCCATTCCTCGAGTTTTGTCGCTTTTCCCTTTTCATTAAACTTTCCTTCTAGATACAAAGTATTTTTGTTTCACATTAACTGGAAGTTTGACGAAAAGTTTGTCAGTATTTGATGAAAGTTGATTTTCGCTGTCTGCTGAAAAGGCGTTTCAGCATGTGGAGATGGTTAACGTCTTGAAGATATCATCAAAAGGGTGAAAGGTGTGCTTGAAAGATGTACTGAGAGAGAACTGGTTCAAATTTCATTGCAAACTTATCAGTCACCAACCCTAACCTAAACTTTTCTGCTGTTTTGACATCTAAATAGAACTGTTGAATTTCGTATTTTGTTAACAACCGCTCTCAGTCATGCTTTAAATGGCACACATTTGCTGTAACTTGAATAATATTTTTTTAAACTTCAAACTTCTTTCAAACAAATTTCCATACGTCTCTAAATTTATGCGATTCTGAGCTCCAAAAGTACAACCTCGACATCGTTCTCGAATATTTAAATTCCGAGTTTTCTGCTTCATTCTGTTCTTTAATAATTCCATCGTCTCTTCGCATTCCTTTCCATACTCTCGCAGTAAAGAGGTAGATAGCACACAACGTGTCATAAACGATAAATATGTGAATTAAAGATCTTTTACCGAACGTGACTTTAATTTCAAGCGCTTTTCTGCTATTAAAAAATGAGGTTTCCAGATGATGGTTTATAGAGTCGAGCGGAGATGTTTTGATTAAAATTCACAATTCTTTCTCTCAAATTTCCCTCGCATCCTTAAAAAGCGATGGGCAAAATGTGTGCTGCTTGCTTGGTGGATAGAAAGGAGAAGAATAGAATAAATAAGTCTAATATTTTATTCCACAGCCAAGTTTAGCATTCCGGTGATGGTATGGAAACGATATTTCTATTTACAACTGAGAATTTAGACGAACAAGTTTGTCGTCTTTTGGGGGTAATTTTTTGTTCTTTCCTTTCTGAGGGATTATACAATTTTCTGTTTTCATCAAATTTTACTTTTTCCTTCTCGCTTCTCTCTGACAGAACACGAAACTTTGCCATAAAAGCGCCAGAAGAAGGAAAAAAAGAAAAAGTCACGAAAAAGACTTTCTGGCGAGAATAAGTTTTACATCATATTCCATTCACACAAAGTTGGAACCATTTCTTTCGGGTTTCTTTTCGGGCGTAATGAAAGGCATTTGGTGGAGTTTCCGAAACCATTCATTATAATCTCGGCAAAATGATTTCAATGAAATTTAATTTCTGGCGAAAACCTCCAGAATTTCTGAAAGAAAAAGGTGCGCCTATAAAACTCTTGGAAACGAAATTGAAACGAGAAAAGTCAATTTCAATTTTGCTTTTTCATGTCGACGGCTGCCGTTTCAAATCATTACTGAAATTGAGTGATTTCTTTTCATTAATTCAAAACAAATCTTCACGCTGCTTTTATCGAATACAAAGCTCTCAATTTTTTTGAATGAAGTTGAAGTTTTCTTTAACTTTTTTTTAACTTTTCTGACTAAAGAAGACCGGAAGGCAAAATAATTTCCGGTTTTTGAAAAATCTGGACCGTTAGCAACGAGAAGAATTTAAATTTGTTTTGCAGCACTAAATTGACGTACTAATGCTCTACTCACTACGTCAAAATTTCGCTCAAAAACTATCAAAGTTTCAACAAAACAAAAACGATTAGCGGGCGCCATTTCCATTGCTACTTATTTCCGTTCTCATCCAATGACTACCCTTCAATTACTCTTCGCGTGCAACGATGATCTCGATTTATTTCACTCTAATGAGTACTAAAATGAGAACGCACTTCACATTAAAACGAAAAGGAAAACGAGAAAGCAAATATTAAAAGCATCGCAGAATAAATCAAAGGGAAGTGAGATCGCTATTTTTTTTATCAATTTGAGATTTGCTTAAGGAATGACTGGCAAAACTCGTGAAAGCACTTCGCTCATTTTTATGATGGTACCAGAAAGGGCGCAAAACGGAAGAAAGATGAGTATTCATGAGATATCATTCTTGAGACTCGTCTATAAAAAAAAGATGGAAGAAAGCATATTGTTTCATTTTATCAGCGTCATTCCATTAGAAATGAAAAAAGGGAATGAAAATGTGAAACATGATAACCAACAAAATCAGAACTTTTTGCCCCAATCTTCCTTCTTTGTGTGATTCCATTTTATTGTATCGCAAGTTCTTTTTTTTTCTTTATTTCATTTGTTGGCTAGATTCAAAAGTTTTGTGGAATTGTAAATCGGGAATAATTGTTCATTGATTACGGCCAAGCAGAGCCCATGTTTTGGCCAAACTTTGATGAACTAAACTTTGACAACTCAAAACAAACCAAAATGGCTACTGTCGTGGCTTAGATTTATTTCAACAGACTACGACGTGGCCACATTTGGATAATCAGGCAATTCTGTTTTAAAAAATAAACGAATCAACAAAGTTTCAACTTTTCTTACAAAATTTTGACTACTCCGCCCGATGAAACTTTCGAGTGGCTAAACCAGTCAGAATTGACAATGTACCCGCATTTGAGATACAACTGACGAATAAATCTTCTCGATACTTTCGAAATTTTAAGACACAAAGATGAAAATCATTCGATCTCGATATCTGAGCTCTGCAAGACTAAAGAAATCAAAACTGACAATAAAGACTGTTGAAGGATGCTACGTAATTGAATTCTAATGAATGCGAAAATACAATATTTCAGGCTTTTGTTGCTGGTTGTCATCTGAAGCAGGGAGTGAGAGAACCGATAAATGTTTTATGTGTCGATAACGAAGTGATGATAGCACATTGTTATTACTGAAGCGTGAGAGATGTGATATCAAAAACATAGAGCGGCAAAGTATCAATAATTTAACAATAAACTTTTGCTTTGCTGTCGCCTTCTGTGCGTCCCTCGTACTACAAGTCTCCTTTTTATACGTCACATCAATTTCAAGCCTCATAAATATTTTTCTTAAACAAAACAACAAACCGTTTCATCTTTGACTTAGTTTGACCTCGCAATTGATTTATGAAGCGGAGAGTTATCGCAATATAAATGATGGGTCGTAAAAAGTCTCTTTATGATGTCACATAACAATTGAATGAGAAAAGCTTAGAATGTCCATTTTAATGTCGAGAAGAATTCGCTTCGCTTTCGCCCTTCAAATAAAGAAATGAAAATACCTGAAGACAAACACAAAAGAAGCAAAAGCATCTCTTTTTTATTTAGTGCGAAACATGCACGGAGACGAACAAGCGATTGGAGCTGTAAAACGGGGGTGAAAAAGATGAGAAAATGTTAAATCAACTCAGTCATAAAAGGAAAGGTTGTCTTGAAAATTTATTCGGAATTTCAGGAAGCATTTCATTTATTCCAATTAACTGCTAGGCAGCAGCAGTGACTTTGAATTCAATCTCTGTAATACAATGAACCACAATGAATCAATTAAGAACATTTTCCAAGAATTTTCTGCAGGCAACAATAAGTTTTTGTATGCAAAAAGCGGCAAAAGAAAAAAGCGCGATTGTGCCTCGAGAAAGCAGGAAAATGTCGTAAAAAGTGGAGGGAAAAATATTAATAACAAATTCTTGTATAAAGTGATGAGAAAAATGTTAACATGATAATGTGAGAAAAAACACAACAGGAGGGTATTGGATTACACGATGTTATATTCGAAATGAAAAATAAAATTAAATTTTCCCTCTGTTTTTCTTCCGGATGGGGACTGTGCGTCAATGCTTGGAATGATTTTCAAGTTTATTATTGTTTGAGAACTTACATTTTGAGATTTATTTAAACTGTTAAACTAGAACCGTTAAAACTTAGTTTAAAAATCTCAAAAGTTTGAATTAAATCTGTTACTAAAATGAATTTGACTTTGTTTTTTTTAAAAAGCTGACCCAACTAAAATTTCGTATATAAATTTCATATAAAATCAATATAAAGTTTTTATCCAGTTTTACAAAAAGATATTAAAAGATGTTAAAAGTTGTTATTCAACATTTTAAATCTCAAAAAACAGTTTAAAAGCTGTCAAAGTCGAGCTTACTTTTAACCTACAAAACTTGAATCCGAAATATTGCTACACTGTCGCTCAGCGTAACGCTTAACGCACAAACAAACATCTCCTGAAACAAAAAACGGAACCAATAAAAATCAAACATCGATGATGGGCTGAAGAAAGGGATGAAAACGGGGTATCAATAATTTGCTGGATAAAATTTCGCATTTATTTGATGCAATCATCATCTTCCCGTTCCATCTAGCCAAGCCTCGTTTCATCTGCTGTTTTCCCTCTTCCATCAATACCACTTTTATGCTGCTAGTAAAAATTTATATTTTCTTGATTATTTGATCAAAATTTTTATGGATGGGGTCGTAAAGCAACCGGGCTGGGATAAGAGCGGATAAGAACGCAAAAGAAGACACAACATTGCACATTCGTTTAGACATAAATTTCCACATTTATATCATTTCACCATGTGTTTTTGATTATGAAATGAAAAGGAAAAGCAAAAATGAAAGAAGGAATAGCGAGATCAGAATGAGAGTTATTATTTAATGCTGTCATAAAAAGCGAAACAATAAAAAATTCGCGAAAAATATTCATGAGTTCAAGTGAAGCGACTGAATTGCTTAAGATCAAGCAATTGTTCATTGATCCTTCTGAAGCACCATCGGGGGCAACATTCGACACGACCTAACGTTGTCATAAACCTAATCAGATTCATAACCCCACAAAACAACTGCGTACTAAATCTGGTAGGTAGGTGTGTTGATGCAATTCATGCTTTATGGAATGCCATCAGCGAAAACGGATGTGATTGGGCTTTGTCGGTTCTTAGAAGGCTGAAAATTTGAGATTAAGTTTATAAAGACATTGCTGTGTGAGAGATTTGTGAAGGTTTTTGGAATTATGCCACACTTTTGGGGTGCATGAGTGTTATTTAACCTATAAACTTGAATTATTCTCAAACGCGTTTTGATGTGTGAAATAAGTTTGAGGTTAAGTTTGGTTTTAAAGATTATGTGAAGCAAAAAAATGTTTTTTTTTTGTAAAAGTGCAGTTGCAGCTGAATATTTCACATTTTAATACTTTTTCAAATTTATAGGGCAGTAAAATTTATGTCAAAGTTATTTTGACATAAAATTTGAGGTTATTTTTGACAATATTGTCAGACTTCACGTTTTCAACACTTCCTGATTTCTAAAAATTCGGGAAATTTGCAAAAACTTTCCAAAAAAGTCAGAAATCGTAAACTCAAGATTTATTTCCAACTGCGAAGCTGTGACATTTGATATCGATTGGACTTCACCAATTGAAAGTGCAAACGAATTGATAACAGGGCGGAGTTCAAAATGACGGATTTTACGATACTTACTCTGGCGAGTGACATGAAAACGTACTTAAAACAGTGACCAACGGAACAAGCGTCGAACGTGAAGGTTGTTAAGCTCACCGTTGATGGCAAAATGCTGTAATTGTAATTACATGTTGGCTGTTTCGTTATCCCATCAATTCCATACGAAAATTGGAAACTAATTTTTCAGTCACTCTTTTGATAACTGGAACATAAATCAAGACGACATTAAGCCGCACAAAGAGCCAACAAAAGCGTTTTTAGGACATTTTTCTCGCCATCCCTTGACGTTCATTGAGGCAGCAGCCAGAAACTGAGAGAAAAGCTCGCGTCGAAGAAGCGGAAGAAGCGAGAGAAAATGTTATCTGAAAAATCCGTTAAATTATGGCTTTTGTGGTCTGCCCTCGAAGCATTATTCTATTTTCGATATTCCATTTCATTATCTCATTTTCTTTGGTGTGCCTGTTTGGTGATATATTTTCATCATTGCCATGTAAAGAATCACGATATCGACGATTGCTTTAATGTTGATCGAGAATTTATCACGCAATATTTCAAATTACTTCCTTCTTTGCGAATTCTCGCGCGCCCATCCCGCCCGGGCTTACACAAATTTACATTTTAAAGCTCTCCATTGTGTACGTGCTCGAAGGAGGCAGTGGCAGCTGCGAAAGAAATTGAGAAAATCGACAGCACACAACTTTCAGCATCTTTTATCCCCTTGTTAAATTAAATGGCAATTATTTTCCACTCACAATTCAACACCGGAGGAAATTCATAATGGTTTTCTTTTGCTGTAACAAGATGCTGGTAATTTTTTTGTGTAGCTTCCTTCCCCTTTCGCGTTCTCCAAAAAAATGTTTTCGTTCTATTTGAAACACGAGAAGAACGGAATTCAACTGTTGTTGAGACGGGTTCATCATCGAGGTACGAACCTGATTCAATTTTAAAAGCTTTTCTTCATGTAACCCCAAAATGTTCTCGGAACGGTTAAATATCAAATTCTATTTGAAAAGACTGTTGTTTCCTTGAAATAACCCCGCATATATATTTAAATAAAAACTTCTTAAACAGTTAAAAACAAGCGAAGATTAAATACCAGAGATTAATCAACACAACTTATGCAGAGTCACAAGAAAATGCTTGAAAAGTTGTTTTAAACTTTTTTGTCTTGAACTGAATGTTATCAAAAGCTTAAAGTACACTAAACAGCAAGAATTAAATAGTTTAATATCCTCAAAATAATCTTTGACTCGTCGTAAGGTGTGTTCAAGCAACACGGATACCGTGCACATCTGTGCCAAAAACATTTCATAATAAAATTAATAAAAGATTAAATCGACTGTAAAAAAAGTTATAAAGCAAATGTAAAATGTTTCAGCTGCAAAACGAGATAAAAAATGTTTAAATGATAATTAATTCGACCTTAGGCGGAATTAATTTTATATTTTTATCATACAATTTTTGTGGATTTAATTGTTTGTGTGCTTGTCTTTGAGAACATTTGATTTCATCAAAAAGAAATTAACAACGGGTCTGTTTTGATTCTGGAAGATTTCTTGTTACTAATTTATTTCTACTCAAAATCCCCTCAAAGAGACTTTGTGCCAGCAGTGTTTCTGAAATAATTAATTACAGTTGTAATATTGAATTTTCTGAAAAAAACAAGTGAAAACCAAAATCTTGATCGCAGCTTTTCCAAAGCAAAACTTCTTCAAAGTGACTTTAATATTTCTCTTGAATTTTCCCCGCCATCTCAGTAACTAAAGTTCCTTCGGATTGTTTTCATGCATACTTAATTGAAAACAGCTCTGATTAAATTTTGCGGAGTCTTGGAAGGCATTTAAAATTATTGTTCGTTTTAATTGTTTCAATTTGCGCCATTGTATCAGTTTTAGAGCGAAGCCGCACTTATGAAAACTTTCACGTAACATTTTAATGCTCAGTTTAGACTCTAATGAACTACTTAATGTTCCACTTGAGCTTACAAATAGCGAAAATGTCTTTCAATTCCGTGAAATTAGCATTCAAATGTACATGAAACAGAATTCCGTCTTATCAGATTATTATATAACATTAAAATTAATATAGTTTGTAACTATCTCGCAGCAACGTTTCCTTAAAGTTCTGTAATTTGAAACTGTTTTTTTCTATACATCAAAACCGCTGCAATATACTGTGCAGTAATGCATCACTTTCAGTTATGGTAGACCACAAGTAATTCATTAGCGTCGCCTTTGGTGTAGTAATTCATGTCATTAAGGGTTACAAGGGCATGAAGCTTTTTGTATGTTATGTCACTCTGTGAAAATTACAAACAAAAATTGAGAAACTGTTATATGTAATTAGTAAACTTGGTAACCATTCAGCTAAGTTAACAGCAATAAAATTGAAACACAAAATTTATTTTTACCTAAAAAAATAAATAAATAAACCCGGGCTTTGGTTATTGGAGTTTTTTTTATGTTATAGCTGTCATAGTGCTTATGAAGCCTTTGAAAACTATAACAAATAACTGCTTAACATCGAGTGAACAGTCATAAATTGAAAACGTCATAAAATTAAAACAAAATTTCTATAAACAAAAGTCATCAATCTCTCAAGCTTTGATTAAAACTTAGCAGCATTGACACAGAAAATCGATTTCTTAAAGTGTTTCTGACATGAATTGTTATTGAATAGCCTCGAAATAATCATTTTGGATTCTATACAACCAATTAACTTCAGAATTAACTCTTTGCCATTAACATCACTCACAAATTCGCCCTCGAGCTTTTATCGCTTACAATTACAACGCCAATCTTGACACATTTATCTCCATTGTCAGTTGAGACTAAATTCACCAAAAAAGTGTCTAACTCAAGCTGAAGACTTTTCTGCTAGTTCTCTCGCTTCAGCATTTATCTTATTTTCATCGAAAAGGGGAACGTCAGATAATTTTAAGAGGAAATCATTCGCTTGACCCGAAAACATCCACAGGGCTTTTGTTTTGGGAACCAGAAGAAAGAAGCAGCAGAGAAGAACTTTCCTCTGTTTTGCGGCGATGAATGCAGATAAAGTGTTACCGAGGCACTCCCGCCTTTTATCTACATCAGCAGAAAACGGTATCTTTGACCCTAATTTAAACAATTTTCACGCTAATTTACTGATTATGTCAAATCGAAAATGAAGATGCCAGCATTGAACGAAGGATAATTGTTATCTCTCAGCTCTTACACAAATTTAATTGTCTGAAGTACAATAAAAGTTTTATGACGCAAAGTTTTTCTTTAATAATAAATTGAAAAAGTTTTCTTCTACAACTCTTCTCTCTGACGTTGTCATTTCTGTGTCGCGTTAAGAAATACAGAGAAAAGGGGAAAATAATTATAATTAAATATATAATTCGAGGTTGCTGCAGCGTTCAGCGCGGAGAAGAGCTGTCGGGAAAGATTTTTAAAGTGAAACTTTTTCAGGCGCACTAATTTCTAGAACGGAAATGAAAGGAAAATTAATCATCGAAGTTTTCTTTCTGGTACCTCTAAAAAATATGAAATTTATCAGAGATTTTCAAAAAACTGTTAAACCATAAGATTTTCAACTTAAATTTGAAACATTTTCGTTATAGGTTTAAGTTTTTTCGAAAAATCTAAATTTTCACGGTTTTTATTTAAAATTTAACTTTGACATCATCTCCGTATAAACCCCGCTTTAATCATCAAACGACTTGACTTTGTACGCGTTTTCAGCACTCCACCCAAGCGATCTTCGCTTTCTTCTTTCTGGCTTCGCTTAATTATTCTAATTTTCATCTGACAACACGATATGAGCTTTTTGTGGCAGTGCATTAAATGTAATGCTCTCACATTTTCACTGTTTGCCGGGAAAAAATGCTTTTGCACCCTCTCTCTTGGATTACGTAACACATTACAGCGTTTTCATTATGCTTTCAACATAATCCTCTCTCTTTTATTGCTCAACACGAAAAACCTTGCATTAAGACATAACGTCGGGTATCATAATTACAGTGAGGTTTTCATGTTTCACCATCACTTCATGGTTCACTTGGTGGCACTTAGAGTGGAAATAACATTTCGGATATGATAAAAAAGCTTTCGGGCGCTTCAACATACTTCCGTTTTTGTTTGTGGGGTTGTGGGTGGGCTTTGTCACAAACGATTTATGTATTTGAGGTTAGAAAGCATTTTCGTCTTTGCAGTTAAGTTGCGCAATAAGAAATTTTACTTTTAAGTTTAGATTGTCCATGGCACTGTATGATTAGAATCAAATTCCATCAAACCAATTTTATTTGTGACCTAACACAAGATATGTAAATGCAACATCGTCGCTTCAAGAGCACTTCTTGCGCACTCAGAACTACATTTTAACTAAAATTAACATTCATAATATCGTACCTAAAACTTCAAGGTTCTCATAACCTAAAAACCTTGCACACATTGTGCTGCAAAGCATGTTAAAACCATAAAGTTCCTGTGATTTTTCATTGGAACAAACCCTTTGTTGAAAAAAAAAATCACTTTAATTTTGCTGATCTTCAATTTTTCACTTCGACTTCGGCCAGTGGAACGAAAGGAAAATATTTTTCGAATCTTTTTGCTTGTTTCCTGATTTTGCTGATGCTTGGAAACGTTTCTTGTGAGTGAAATAGCGGAAATGTAGTGTAATTTTCTCTTGCTTACAAATTTCGAGTTTCTGCAAGTACATGTTATGCTTTTCTTATAAATTTTTGCAATCTCCTGGGTAAATTTACAATTTTTTCATTCTCGAACGATTCATTTTATTGCTATTATCCAAAAATGAGTTTTTCTTCGTCTTTTTCTTGTTCTTCTTCGCCGGGAGATGTTCTTTTGTGTACATGCTTGAGCTACGCTAAAAGAAAGATGAGAAAAAACGAGAAAAATCTCTCAATTACGGGAAGGTATTTCTGTGCTTCGCTTTTGCCGAGCAAAACCTCATCACTTTTATTATAAATGCTTTCAAGAGACTCGGGCTATTTATTAAAAAGAAAATTTAGTTTCACGCTCTGAATTGAATTTCCGTTTTTATTATTCAGATAACGTTCCGTCTCCCACTTCAAGTACCAAACTGGAATTTGACAAATGAAAGTTCGTTAGAGCGTCGAGGTTTTCTTTCTCATCGTCTCGTATTTTTCAAAATTTTTGAATTGCTGGGAGCTATGCGCTTGCTACGCTTAGCTGTCATATGTCTTCATCAAACAGTTTAGTTTCAGTGTCAAGTCACCAGGAAGATTAATGTCGACATTAGCTTCCACGCTGCGAATATTTTTCTCCTTTTTCATTTTTAATAGGAAAAAATTGCCAGCCATCAATTCAACTTTGCTGCGTGCACTGATAAAAACGAAGGTGGCGAACATCAGAACAATTACACGGAATTATATCATAAAAGTGATTACGGATCCTTGATCTGCCATAAACTCGAGTTATTACCTGAAAGGGTGATTTCTACGCTCTCGAGTCTTGGCGCATTCATTAAAGCTCATTATCTGGAAAATTTAAGGTTGGCTGCAAGATAATAAAAAGGTAATCTCGGAAATTTAATCTCCGGGAACACCCACAAAATTGAAACATTCTCGAGAATAACTTCATCGAGTGCTTTTAGGGCTGGGAAATTGGATTTACTTTAAATCTTTTGTTTTGATTTCTTTATTGATTTATACAGCCGGGATATGACCAATGTTTACATGCGAAAGTAATTTAATTTGTCACTGAACTCAGGTGACGTCAATACTAGACGGTTTTTTTTGTTCAGCTGCAAAACAGCTGTTAAAATTGACTTGTCGAAAATTCGTTTTTGAAGTGAATTTCAATAATTTTTGTTACAGTTTCGATCATAATTAAAACAACTGTTGTTGAGGCTTAGTAGTCTAGAGGTATGATTCTCGCTTAGTAGTTTCGAGAGGCTACGCTGGGCGCGAGAGCCGCGGGTTCGAGTCCCGCCTAGGCCAAAATTGAAGTTTTTTAATTTTTTATCAAGGAATTTTGATGTGTTTCTCTCTGTTTTTTAAATAAATGTCTAGTCAGTCGACGTCAACAATAACAAATCTTCTAAAGTTGACAAACAAAATTTCTTCCTGCATGATCCATGAAACCAATTGGGTGAATTCATTCATTTATTTTCTCATATTTATGTAGTCAATAAAAAAAATATTTTTTTAACAATCCAAAGACATAATTTAACAGCTGATCACAACTTCAACATTCTAGACATTTCTATATGCACTGGATGGCCTTTCATTGCTTCAACGTCCTTGAATGCAAGGAATCTGGCGACGAAGAGCTTGTAGAAATGTCTCTGGAAGTTACTGCGAGTTGCGTCGTTCATTTGGTGAATTAACTCCAGTGATGATAGGTTGCTATTGTTGATGCACAGCGATTGCACGTTTGGGATCAGATCAAAGTTCATGATTGTCTCATCAGTGACGGTGGAAAATTCAACGAAAATTTGTCTGATTTTCGGGTTTGCTACGGTGATGTGCAAGATCATGGTGTCGTCCAACCAATTGATGAAGAAGCTTGTGATGTTTGGAGCGGCAGCCATCAGTGTGTGCGTGTAGTTAACTTTACAAGCATTCGGTGTGTTGTGAATTTGTAAATGCTGAATCGATTCGTTTACATTCAGCTTGAAATTCTTCCATTCTGCCAAATAGTCATTCGGAACAGCGCCCTTCAAAGTCAAACCTTTTAGATTTGGCAGATCGTAAGCAGCACATAAAACGTAGAACCCCATGAACTGACCGAACTCAACTACTTCGAGACTGTCACGTTGTGATTTCATTAAAGCGCCGATTGTGTCACAAGACACTTTGCACTGATGTAAGCTAGGAAAGTTCACAACAATTTCTCTAAGTTTGAATTCGAATGTGCCAACAAGTTCTTGTTCTCGGAAGCGTGTCATCAGCCAAATCAAGAAAAGACCAGAAATCGACAAAGTTTTTAACTCAGAGTTTCTGATGAAAATTTGGATCAACGCGTTTAATGACTGTTCGCTTTGTTCTTCACTTTGAATGTGAAACTCTCGGAGAGTCACAACATCCGCGAAGCAAAAGATCAGCAGCTGGCTTGGGAAGTTCACCAGCTTTAAAGTTGTCAAGCGCGTGAATGTCCATTGTTGTAGAACCATAGTGGTGACTGACATTGATACGTCACGAATGACCAGTGTTTCCAGCGAGTACTGCATCATTGCAATGCAAGAAACCAGTTGAGAAATGCTGTGGAAGTGCGACTCGATGAACGACACGTGCGTCCACTCTTGATTGAAGTCGTTGTAAAGCGGGTTCATATTATTGTTGCACTGTTCACAAAGTCCCACTTCAAGTGTGGAATACTGTCTCAAACTCCGAGCGATTAGTGAGGACTTGCGGATGATGTCTTCGTGAACGGATCCACAAACGGTGTTGCTTTTGCCGCCGATGCACTTCGCACTCACTTTGATTCTTTTCACAAAAGATCCCGAATTTGCTGTCTTCTCGTACCACTGCTTAGACACCTCAGATATGCCTAACGCTTCTTTTACTGTCAAATGTTGTGTCACAAGGCCGATCAAATATTCGGGAATCGCCTCAAATGGATCTGACGGAAAGTATTTTTTGATAACTGCCATTTTGGTTCCGTTCTACTGTGTGACTGACTTTGAAAGAAAAACTTGCAGTGCTTTTTACTTCCACGCAGCGTCTTTTTATATGATTTTTTCTACCTGCGAATTTTTTTCCAGATAAAAGTCGTCCAGGTAGCTGGGATGCAGTCGACCCTTTTCAATCCAACACTCTCACGCTTTCACGGCCAATAAATCCCACCATGACTTCGAGTGCATGACAATTGATGCTTACGGGTGCCGTCGAGCGTTCGACTTCAACGATGCTTTTTATTGGATTTCTATTAAATTCACCGCACATGAACAGTTTTTACGAGAAATCTGCAGGTTTAATGAAACCGAAAAAGGGCAAAAAAGCCAGCGCGTGAAGCCGGAATTCTGTGCAATTGCGATATTTATTACAACAGATAAAAAATGCAATTGTGCCGCACTCAAAAGCTGCCGGTTCATTGCACGATAGTTCGTGATTGATTACTGCGATCGATGTTCGTTCGAATTATGTTGTCTGCCGTGTGCAGTGCGTCCCATCGATACTGCAAGAATAGAAAATTATAAAATTATTCAATAATCCCCGTTCAATGGTGGTATGTGCAGTGATTTGATGCTGAATTTGTGAAAATATCTGAAGCATTTAATCCAATTGCACAATGTGTGTTGTATCCGGCGTGTTTGGGTTCATGTGCATGCTTTGGTGAAGATTTAATTGAAAATTTCAAATCATTAAGCCATACATAAGCGAAGCTTGTGTCTGAAAATAATTTAATTACCATCAACACACAAGTCACATCCACAGGACTTAAGCAAGTCCAGTTTTGGAAGTTTTATGAATAATGACAAAAGTAATTTGCGGCCTATAACGATGGCTAAAAACACGATTGGATGATGAATAATTGAAGAATTTTGGATATAAAATTATCAGAGCTATGAAAAGTAGAATTTTAGTTGTGCTCTCCCTTCGAGGTATAACTCGAACCAGCGCAACATGGATCCGTTGATTCCCGCTGGAGTTTGGCTAGCTTTCCGGGCTAGCCTGTTGTGGCTGAATTTATCGAAGGCTTTCTTTTCCGTGTAGATAACGTGCTGCGTTTCCCTGGAAATCCACGCGGGTTTGATAGCAAGTGAACTTTCAAGATTCTTCTATATATGTACATAGCTGAGAAGCTGATGATGCTGGAAACTGCCATTTTAAGTTTTAGTGAAATTCATATTCAGCCTGATTTTTCGACCCATTTAACTCTGTTAACCCAATCCCAGTCCAACACAGATCAATTTGCCCTTTACAGTTCTTCAAAATCCACTTCCATTTGCCTAATTTGCAAATCCACTCTTCTGACTTGGACTCAGTCGCTCAACTCAATTGTTCGCTCAGGTACTGACTGCGCTTTATGAATAAATAAATGCGAATGTATAAATCAAGCCGTGATATGATATGCACACTTGCGCCGGGTATGTTTATATCATTTGTAAAAAGAGAACGACTACAAAGCCACACCAAACGAAGCATTACATTGAAAAATTGCGTGTGTAATCTTTCACAAGGGAGGCACGGCACAGAGAATGAAAATCACAATTCAGAATCCATAAAACGGCAAAGAGAGTGAAGATTCTTCACCGGAAAAGTGCGTAACGTCTTTATCATATAATTTGTTCCCGGCAAAACCGAAAAAAAGAAGTATAAAAACATTCCATTCTGTCGTGTACACGGATGAGATTTAAATGATTGAATATGTGAAAATTTCCGGCGAATATTTTTATTATGTTGCCAGATAAAAAATCGTCGACAATGTGCACGCGCGCCACAACTTGAATAGAAGGAAAGCGAGTGAATGGCGACAAATATTGTATCATTTATGATATCGTGGCACAATGTACAGCGAGTATGTATCTCACTCTTTGCTTCCGCAACGAAAAAACGTTAAATTGTTGGAAAATGATGGAAACATATGTTGCAGCAATTGCCAAATAACGGGACCTACATGGCTTCCAGCAAGTGGCGTTCAAGCGTTTCTCAGCCATAACTTATTCACAATTGAGAAAAAATGGTGCTTTTCAAAGATGCTTAAAAGCACGCGACTTGGTTTTCCACATAAGAAACGCTTTGAGTGTGTAGCACAGCAAGAAAGTAAGTGAATGGAATATGCATTTGTCATGAAGTCGTGGTTGAGTGTGATAAAAGATTATCAAAAAAGTTTTTGTTTAGATTTTGCTGGGTATTTAAGTTTAGCGACATATTTAGCGACGCCAAGTGTACTAAGTATTAGACACAGACAGCTTGTGTGGTAGCTGCTTACGCAAATGTAGTTTCTTTTGAATATCAAACGCTGTCACACAAATTTAATGAAGCCATAGTTGGAAAATTTATAAAACTAAGATCTACCTTACAAAGCCAACAACCACATTTTCCACGAACCACTAAGCCAATCACTCAGTTCAAAAGACCTTTTCATTCAATCAAACTTGATCCTCTTAAAGCTAACAGAGTAAACGTCTGCAACGCTTCGTTCATGATGAAAAGGTGGTATCGTTAATACAACTGTACTTAGAGCTTAGTGAATAATTAATCAAAGATCTCGTTTCTGTAGAATTTAAATTGAAACAGAAACTAATTTGAAAAAACATCTGAAAAATTAAAATCTCTCGGATCTTTTCCGTAATTGAAAGAGCTCAACCATAAAAAAAAATCTTCAAGGAGAAGCGGAAGCCGTTGAAGAACTTTTCTTCTTCGTCTCTGGTTTCAGTGAAAAGGTTTCTGCTCTTGAAGAAGCATTAAAAGCGCTAAAATCATTAAGAGGGTAATTTTTCTTGTAAAAACTAATAGGAAAAGGGACGAAGTCGAGGGAATTAATCTTTTTTCAATAAAAATTTCGTTTCTCGCCCTTTCTCGAAAGGCTTCACAGACCCGGTCTCAAGTTGTATCGCATGAAAGCAACCGACGGAAGAGTGACACTTTACAAAACGATCATTTGCCAACCGAAAAACTTTTCTTCTCACAATGTTTAAGTCATCACGGCGTTCAGATTTCGTGGAGTCGGGAAAACGGGCCAATTATTAGACAAATATTTTCCCCGGGCTTCGCTTGTACAAATGAATTTACTTTGAGACTAGTTTTTCCGTCTCCCGAGACATGAAAGCGGAAGAAGAAAAGTCGAAACGACAGTATGACTTTGAGGGAGAATTAATCAAAATGATTGAACATAATGATATCGTCGTAAATAACGATTCATTATGGAGGGAATTTTTACGAAAAACTAATTAATTATGTTTGAGAATTCATCATAAATTTGGAGCTTGTTCCACTCGCTCGTCTATCCGCTTTTGTTTGTCATAAAATAATAAATGAATACACTCTGTTGATGGGATTAATAACTTAATAGAGTTAATTTAATTTAGCGTCTAATTATGACAGCACAATGTAAATCAGTGGAACGTCATTCGAGGCGTCATGCCAGCGCTGAAGTTTCATTGAGTTCATTAAATGCGTCCAAGTATGTAGATGAACTGCAGATGATTAATTTCACATTTCATCGCTTTTTCTGCAACTCCGTTCGCCACTATCTATTTATCAAACGCCAATTAGTCAGATTACCATCATACTTGATACAGCAATTGAAAATAATCGCAGATTTTCTGCTTAAAGAACAATTCCAACCAAAACGGTATCAAATCCCATCTTCCAAATCACCCGAGACCATTAAGCTCGTTTATTTTCATTGCAGCTTCTTCTCCGTTCTCGAGTTGCTTCGAGAATCAGACACATACGGAAAATCTCACCAGTCCTGTTAAATATCATCATCACGTGAAAATTAAGCATTAGATGTATCACACATTCATTTCAGAGCTCTGAAAGCTTTTTTCTTTGTTTCATGTTTTCGTTTCGAAAGTTCAAAAGAGTGCAGACATTTGTGCAGAGACTAGAAACTACATCACCGGACACACCGGGTTTCAAAAGAACGAAACAACAGAGATGAAAAAGAAAAGCTTTCAGTGAATGTTTTTGTGTTAATGATAATATTTGCCGGAAAGTGCAGGATGGAAATTAGGGTAGACAAGGTGGATTTAATGGCAAGCAGACATGGAAGAAGCTTTAAAGCGATGTTTTATAGACATTTTGAGGTTTTTTTATGACAAAATAGAATTGAAAGCGATTTAAAGTGACTTAGAACAGAGATCTGGAGTGATTTAAGATTTCTAAGAATTTTATGTTTGTCTTAGAAAGCTTATGAATGTGTTACGGATGATTCCGGGAATGTGAACTTCTAAAATTCACTTTTTTATAAAAGTTAAGTTCCAGGAGTTCATGGAAGG
>JPYR01000351.1:46724-75649 GCA_000775305.1 Belgica antarctica
TCAAACCGCCATGAACGAAACCGCCATAAATTTGTGTTATTCGATGAAAACCGCTAAGTTCAAAATCAGCGAAAACCGTTAAAATTTGTTGAAGCAGCAGAGCAGCAGCAGCCAGCATAAGCATGAAATCATGTTTCATGTTTACACCATTTTAAGCGGAAACAACGCCAAATGATGTTCCAGCATCTCCCTGATGGTTTATACCAAGACAAAATAAAAATCGTTCCTTTTCATGAAGTCACATGCTGGTAAGAGATGGTGTTGTTGTTGTTTACCTTATGCGCGTGAATTTCGAGATTTTTTTTTATAAAATTTAACGGTTTCTCCGATTTTGAATCATGGCGGTTTCGTTCATGGCGGTTTGATATTATTCCCTTCATGGAACTTATGGATTTTAAACTCCATGCATTTAAAGTTCCACAAAAACTACCAGAATTTCCAATCCATCCCTGCAATTCTGCAGTTTTAACAATTACAACTCGAAACAATGTCCACATCTGAAAAGAAAAAAAACTTTTTGCCCGATCCTTTAAGTCTCTTATAACTTTTAATACGCTACATTTGTTTTTATGTGCAAAGGTACACGGAACACCGACTGTTTTCATTTAATTTGCATAGAAATGTTTCACTTTCTGCTTCCTTGACTGCGTTCCAAAAACACAGAAAAAATGCTTTGACGTCGCATGCATTACAAAAGCTTTTTCTTTTACAAGCTTCACAAACTTTCAGTGAATAAATTTAGGTGCAGTATCCGTCATTCATCATTAATGACGCTTCACTTTGATACATCAGATGAGTGGGTAGCAAGGTAACGGAATCTCGTTTGTCTCACAGCGATTCATCTACACAAGCAATAAATTTCTCGAATTTTTCTCTCGCCTTCATAGCGCGCATTGTTCGTGGAAAAATCTTGAGAAAATATTTCGCAAGCTAATTAAACTTTGCACTGATGGCAATAAATTAAAATTCTTCTCTCCCTCCTTCTCGTTTCTTTCCTTGTTTATCGTTGCCCGTATCATGTTTACAAGCATGAAGAATAGCAATAATTCATTCCTTAAAACAAAGTAAAACACTGTTCGAACGAGCTTTATAAAGAAAAAACCTCGTGAGAGAAAGAAAACGTGAATAAACTCCGGCAATTTGTAGTCTGATGCTTTCGTGGAAAAATGTTGAATGGTATAATTCATGATGCCGGGCCAATTAATAGCTTACAGCATCACGACAACCAGCTTTGGATGAGTGATTACATATTTATGGAGTTCCATATTTAATTAACTGTTGGTATTTCACTGCATGAACTTTGCTTCAACGTGACATAAATTGCTTGTGTTACCCTTGAAAAGCTTTCAGCGAGCTTTAAGCTTGTGTAGATTAAGAACTTTCGAGACACTTGATCGTTCCTTTGGCACGTGCAGAGATGTTTTGTTGAAATAATTAACTGAAAATGCTGTGAAGATTATTGAACACTTTGTTGAGTATAATCTGAATTGGATTCAAAAAACTAATTAAAAAAGGATTTGGTCTAAATTACAAAGCTTATGTGGCAAATTATAACATATTTTTAGATTGGTCGTTTTTTACGAAAGAATTGACCCCTAATTAAATTTGTCATCTGTGAATTCAATTAATTAAAGCTGCTTGATGTTTAATTTATATTATATTGTGAAAGCTTAAATTAATTTCAGTCACAAACTGTTCAGTTCTCAAATTAAACTCAACTTTCTGACACGAAAGATTTTTGTGATCTTGTGCAACTGTTCTGGCTTACGTTTTGGTTCTTCAACGTTTAAAACTAAATTTCTGATCATTTTTATGCATTTACTCTTCGCTGGGAGTTCTTTTGCTTGTGCAGTTTACTGGAAACTAAAGATCGAAGATTTTTTTATTTATATCGCTATCAATACATTTCAAGTTGAGTTTCTATTAGTTTTGCATGTGATTTTTTGAATCCGCTCAGAACTAAAAACAACTTTGTTGAGTGGAATTTTTGAGAAAATTGTGGAAAAATTTAAACCTGCAACTTTAGTAGCTGAGTTAAAGTTGGCCGCAAATGTTAGCTTTATAATCGCATCATGAATCATTTTTCATTTTCCCAATATGACAACAAGATGTGTACATGCAAAGTCAGTCTAATGGTTTAACCAAACATGTGGGCACGCAAAATATTATCAATTTTGTCCACCACTTTGGGAGTTAATTTTTGTAGAAAAAAATCTGGATTTAAAATCTTAATAACTTCAATTCATCTCTTATTTATTGCAACTAGAGAACACTCTGCGATAAAATTAAAGGTTTTACATTTTTCAATACACGATAAAATTAAAAGTTTTACATTTTACATTTTTCAATACATTGATATCATTCAGATTGAGTTTTTAAACATCTTGCATCTTGAGATTTTGACTAGAGCTTTCATAATGAATTTTACAAGCGTTAAAAAAATTGTCTTGTTTAGATTTCACAACATTTTTGTACGTAATGCAGCCAATTTTTTGGCTTTGGATCGTTTTCACATCTTACCAAGCTTATCAGAACTAGGTTTGTTTAACTAGGAAGGTGGCGGCAAAAAGCACAAGACAAAAAACTGTGGATAACATTAAGAGATGGCTATGTCAAAAAGGATTGATTAAAAGGCTTAAATAAAATAAATAAAAGAACAAGCTTTGTTCAATCAACGAAGAACTGCACTCTAACTCAAGTGACGATCACTCTGGTAAGCTTCAAATGCTGCTTACTTCTTATGAAAAGAATTTCACTGTTCTTGGAATGATTCAACTTGATAATTCAACATTGGTTAATGTATAAACAGATATTTTTTATAAAAAAATGGTTTCATGAAAAGATTTCAGATTGTATCATCAATTTTCGGATACTTTGTTCTGCTTTTGAGTGTGGATTCAATAGACCCTTACCCAAAAAATAAATAATGAAGAATGTGAATCAAAAGCTTATACGTAAGTCGACTTGCAAATACTTGTAGCAGTGCATTGTTTGATACTGCAAAACTGTGCAACAAACGCAATCTAACTGAACAAACATTTTTTTCTTTCATCGGAAAGGTAACGACTCTAATCAGATTGTATCTTAAACCTTATAGAAGATAGCAAATTTGCTTGCACTTGCTTATCTCACTTTGTCTGCTTGTAGTTTCTCTTTAAAGAAAATGTTTTAATTAGTTCCAACTCATTATCGTTTCATCAGCTTTTTCATCCCAGAGTTTATCTTCTTGCAGAAAAGCGTAACTTTATATTCATGGCATCAATTTTACATTCATAGCCGCAGGAAGCAAAAACGGGACGTTGACTTTTCATTCAGTGAGTTCACCTGTTTATGATTTTATAAAAAAAATTGTTAGAAGCAAGTCATTTAACGCGGTGGAGTGAGATTTGCTCAAGATGCGATAAGAAAATCCTGTTGAAGGAAAAGTTTTTGTTTTCAGAGAAATTCGTTTAATAAACAATGTTATGTTTTCACTTTCGCCACAAAATTCGGTTATTATTCTGGCTGGCTGAACAATTTGGAAGTCTGTGGCATCTTGTGACGTCAGCAAGCCGAACATTCTGCGAGTTTGGTGGAATGTTGTTACAACATTTTTTGGGTGAGTTTAAAATGTTTGTAAATCTCCTTTTTGGGTGAACATTTCTACGCTTTCCTAGAAACGCTGCGCGAGAGATGAACCAGCGTAGGAACGAAAATTGTGTAATCGTTTATTTATTTTTCCAGATGAATTTACGCTTCGCCTTTCTGTCTTAGGGGTGGAAAACTTTGAACCGAGCGGAAAATTTAATAATTTAAATAAATTTGAATTTTTATGAAAATTTCTCCCGTCGAAATTTGCGTCGACCAAGACGCTGGCGATGAACAAGAAGCCAGAAAATAACTTCACTTCGTTTTGTTAAGCTGCGGCCGGAGCATTCATGATGGAATTAATAAGCGAATAAATTGTCTGTAAATGAAATTATCTCCACCGGAGAAATGCCAGAAAAACTGTTACATTCGGTTGCAGAGCGGAAAATGTTTTAAATAACAATTAATTAGGTTCAAAATAAAATTATCTTTCGCCATTCTTCGGTGTAAAAGCAAAGCAAATACCAAACTCGGAACATAATGTGAAAACTGAGTTATTCGCATGATGAAAACTCCAAAGCAGCATTCCTAAAATAAATATGACCACAGATGAACGTGAATGGTGTTTTAGAAATTCATTTATAATGATTGTTTAATTAGGGTCTCGATGGAAACACGTTCTACGCCTAATTATTGTTAATTTCATGGCCGCATTGTTGAGCTGGTGGAACAGAATTTGACTCATGCAAATTTTAGAGTTTAGTGGAAACTAGAGTTTAGTGGATTTCATAGGATTTTGAGGCTAAAATGCTTAAATTATGTTTTACATTAGTTTTTTTTGCAATTTTCTATCGTGATCGATTGATTGATTTGTGTGGCCATTATTAGTTCAATAGAAGAAGCATTAACAAGGTTTTTCCATAAGTCAAATTCACTTTTTGAGGTTATAATTTTGATTTTTAACGCTCAGGCTTGAATAGTTTAAACCTTGTAGAATTAAAAACAAATTTCGTTTTGTATCAACGTCTAAATAAATTTCATGAATAACTTCATCCCAGAATAACAACAGTAAACATTGAAAGATCCATTCAAAGTTGTTACAAAATAAATTAATTACAGCGTGCATTTCCTTCAATTCAGCATAGTCTGCAATCAGTTGCACAACTCTTGCATTATTATATATATAAGCAGCTAATGTTTTCTTTTAGACGACCGGTGAGGTTTAGATACTTCGGCTGCTTACGACGGTTCAACTCCTAGTTAGTTGAAACAAAAATCATTCCAGGTTGTCCCACTTTCCAAGTTGAAAGTGGACCAGTTGCAACCTAGCTAGTTTAGCAAAAAGACACCATCAACCTTCATGCAAGTTTAGAACTTTCTTGCGAAACACAAAAATTCATACGGCATACAAGTACAGCGAACAAAACCATCAAAAATTACAAAGTAAAAATTACCAAGCCTTCGCAGCACAGTATCGAGGAAAAAGTCGCATCAGACTAGAACAGCGGTCAACATTTCAATTTAAAAACTGTACCAATCAGACTATGTACAACAATAATTAAATAAAAATTAATAATTTTTTTTATTATATATATTATCATTAGAAGCATTAACTCTTGCATTAAAAAAAAATTAATTCAATTTCATTTTAACTTTCAGCAGCAACAACCGTAGTTTTGCATTCATTTCGCCTTCGTTCTCCATTTATCACCGACAGAATCAGGAAACACTCGAAAAACTTTCGGCAGAAAAAGGCAAGCAGTGTTGTTGCGAGAAACAACAAGTTTAAGGTGAAAACAAAAGCTATCCTGTTCATATTACTAATTGTTCGTGTTGTGCGTTTCTGCTTTTTGTGTGTTCTCTTGTGTGATGGCTCCTTCTTCATTTCGACAGATTTTTTGCTCTGAGTCGGGTTTTTTCGTGGTTGGAAATAAAAACACTCAAAACAGAGCTACGTGTACGAGAAATTACATTACAATCAACATTTGAGCACATTTATCAATCATTTCAGACGTTCAACATCACCAACCCAGAATACACAAAATGTATCCGTGATCCCAGTATTTTTAGTTGTTTTTCTGCCTTAATTCCTATCTCCGTTTCGCCTGCTGATGTATTGCACAACACGGAGAGTGTTCACTAATAGAGATGATGGAGCAAATCATTAGTGTGTTCCTTTGCCCGACCACTTTTCACCTTCCTTCGCCATTTTCCTAAGCATTCCTCAGTGACAGGGGTTGGGAAAGCTGTGAGATGACAGGTGCAGTGTGATGGTTATTGTTTGACTGCTTGAGGTTAAATGAACTTTAAGAAGAAATGTTAACTTGGGGAAAGTTTGAAGTCTCGTAAGTTTCAACGGTTTTTTCCATACTCAAAGACTTTTAACGGTTTTTACTTTTGAGGTTTTCATTTGCATTAACCCCAAATAAAGAAATAACTGTTTTTGAGGATATGTTTAGCTTTTAAAACTTGTAACGGTTCTTTTTTAATTTTTTCTTAATTTGAAACTTTCTATAAAAACGACCATAACCTAAAAATACAGTTTTTGAGGTTATTTGTATTGTCGTATAGCCTTAATCATGATTATGCTTGTTAACCTGAACAGTTTTTGCATTTTGCTCAAGTCTTTACAAAAAAAACATGAATACATTCGTTCAAACAAATTTAACTTTCTTCTATTTGCATGCAGCAACGTTCAACACCTTCAACGCTTATCGTTCAAATTTTGATTCCACCGCAGGCCCTTGCGAATGCCAACACAAGATTCATTATTCGAACGGATGTATATTAATCATACGAGAGCTTAGGAAGAGTTTTTCTTGTTCTCGTTTTCGTGCTGTGGATTTTCTTTCATACCTTGGAAAAAGCTGAGGCATAGTGAAAAAAAGGCACGTAGCTTTCCATTTTTCAGGTTGATTAAAGAATCTCGAGCGTACATGTCGAATATTTTTTGCGCCTCAGTCGAAGCCTAAACTCATTATGCAAGATGAGAATTTTAATTTATCTTCGGCTCGGGGTTGGTCTTAAAATTTTTCTTTCTTCTGGCTAGAAAGCGGATGCACGAGCGGATCAAAAGAACTGCTGACGGGCGATAAAATTGGTTTGAATTTATTTTTTCGCTACTAAGCCTTAATTTATGATGATATGTTATCCACCCCTAAATTAAGATCATTTTGCTACGTAAATCTCTCAGCCATTTCTTACGCCTTTAAAGATCTTTATTTTCGCAAATCCCGCAAAATGTCAGATAATTGCCACAAAGAAATCGTTCATTTGACCTAAAAAATAACCCCGAAGGCATGCTGCGGTGGAAACGACACAAAAAAGGGCTGGAACATGGAAACGTTAAGCGGAGGGTTGAGTAAGTGAGAAAATTTTCGAGAAAAGGGGAAATTGTCCCAAAGGGAAATCTTTGACTTAATCACCATTCATCTTTCCACCGCATTTTAAACCGTTTTCACACTGAACTCTGCTCGAGAAATCGACGTCGTTGGGCGTAAGCGTAAAGTATCCGCCACAAACGATCATTTTTACTTTCTACTTTTAATTGTTGCTGTAATAATTAAACTTTTTGCCATTGACAATGTGAAAAATTGAAAAACTTTCGCCGGAACAGCTTCCACGCTTGGGCAAACACATAGAAAAAATCTCTTCACCGTTCAAGTCGAGTGAAATTTTATATTAATTTTCAAGATACGGAACCAAACGAAGGAAAAATTAATCAACAAACTTTTCCCCTTGAACCTACAGAAAGCACGTTTCGACAGCATCCTTCCGGTTTTCTCCCATGAATGTTTATGGATAAATAATTAACGCAAAAAATTCTGGCTTTGTCTTATCGAGAAAACCAATTACATAAAGTTACACAAAATTTCATAAACTTTTTCTTCAGCGCCGCATTTTATCCTTGCTGTGCCCACTTATCTGCAGAAGGAGAAATCTTTTAAAAATTTATATCACGATTTTAATTAACCTTAGGAGAGAAAAGGGAAGCAATCCCGGACAAAATTTTTTAATTTCTTTCCAATCAGAATGTCATTAACCATGGGATGTCAACTGCACATCGGAAGTTTGAATTTTTGAAATCCTTGCAAGCAAGTTTAGATTGCGATTTAATCTGCTTTTGAATCTTACTTGAAATTTAAAGATTCTGTTCTGCTCAAGATCAAAACAATTTCAAATAATTTAATTTTCTTGAAGTTGTTTATTTAATTAATTGTGTTTACAATTTTGTTTTATGGCAGAATACAGATCAAAGAATTTATTTTTAGACAGAAAGTAGGGGTAAACAGATTGTTTTTGATGGATTGAACAGTGTGATGTATAAATTAAAGAACTTTTGTCATGGAGAAATTTTCCTATCAGTTTCACATGCTTTCAGTCTCTGAATAATAGTGAATAATATTCTCTGACGAGAATAAAAGTGCAAGTTTTTTTTTTTACTTTTTGCTTAATGTAATCAGATTGTAGATCAAAAGGAGCGCGTGACATCGAATAAATTCATAACAAAACCACCTTGAATGTAACCGCTGCTGTAAATAGAATTTTACAGGTTAATAAAATCAAAAAAGTCTAGGAAATGTCTTTCATTTATTAACATGTAATTAAAGGTAAAAGCTTTTTTAGCAAAAAACCAACAAAACTTAAGCTGCCAAAAATGGAATTTTCCGGTTGAAGCAAATAAAATTTATATTCAATCAATTGTTGTGTCGTTTATTCAATAATTTGACACCATTGCAGAGTCATTATTTGCGTGTGAAAATCATATTAGTTTCAACTATTTCAGGTGTGCAATTCACCACAAAGTCAATTAAAATCCATTGAAATCCAAAACAATTTTTCATTCTGATTTCCATTTTCAAATACGCCGATGTAATTATTTATTATTTTGTCATTATTCATATTCCCCGATTGATTAATGATTCAAATTGAAATCTCAAATTATCTTTTCTCTTTCCGACACGCCTCCGATTCTATAATTTCGAATTTGTAATTTTGATAAAATTTTGATTAATCGAATCCGCGCTTTTAGAATATTTTATGGAATTTTCTTGCAAATGATATTCAAGTCAGTTTGCTTTTTGGTAATAAAATAAATTAAGCGTGAATTTCTCCCCAGTCTCCACAAATACATTAAGCTGTGTTTTCATCGTCTCTAAATCAAAAGCAATTTGCTTCTGTTCATAGGCGGAGAAGTCAATGCATGGTGATGGAAATCAAAATTGGCTGGCGAGTTCAATTGAGTTATGAGAGATTAATGCAATAATGGAAAATAAAAATGTATTTTAGTCTTAATGGACTTATCGCCGTTAATTAATATTCATTGCTTGCAAATAAATATGTATGGCACTCTCATTGCCTTGAGTGTGCTGTCACATGAGCGTTCTCTCTTTTCGCACACCAAACCGTATTTAATTTCACATTTAATTATCATATAAGCAATTTCCAATGCTGATTGTCCTGGCAGAATATATTTGAAAATAATTAGCGATGAAGTCGATGTAGTTATTAATTATCTCGTTCGTTTCAGCAAATTTAGTGTAATGTGGATGTGATTGTAACACAGGATGATAAATGAGTATTCGATTAGGATACTTAGAAAGTTGAAAAATAGTTTTGTATTCATCATTTGCAAGAATTTATAAATAAATTCATTAGAAAGAACACAAAAAATTTCGCATTTAAAAATTAGCGAATCTAAAGTGTTTTAGAGACATTGAAAACATGCCACCAGTTTTTGCATTCAAGGTAAAGTGTTGTCAACTTATTAAACCTTGATTTTTCTTCTTCTGTGAACTCCCTTAGTTTACAGTGCTTTTTTATGGTTCCATTTTTGTTTAGAAGGCTTTAGGTGAACACATTACAGCTGTAAATCATTTCTGTGCGCAAGAAAAATCAAATTCCTTAGTTTTTCAAGGGAATTTACGTAATTTGCTTTCTTCTAACTTTTGCGGGTCATACACACATACACTCTTTTCCTGTACTTGTCATCCAGTTTTATTTATGTTGCAAACTTAATGATCGCAAACCCGCAGCCTCCGACTTTATGTTCAGTTATTTTGAGCGTTGTGTAAGTCGCAGTAAAGCTCTCAATTCCATCTATGGGACATGATTTACGTCTTTTTACATCTTTTACTGCCGAAAAGCGGAAATTCTTGCGAAACTATTCCCATCTCATAATTTCTTCTGGTTTGGGTGTGAAAAGGCAGCATAAATGTGTGAGAATTTTGTCGAAAAGCAACAAAGTGTAAAATATTCCAACAGCCATTTATGTTGCAAAACTTTTGCAATAAAAACTCATTAAAGCGGATAAAAATGTGAAACAATAAAAAAGCTTTTTCCTTTCTCGCAAAGTATCCTCGAGAACGAAAAAAGAAGAAGAAGCATCGAAAGAATTATTTGCCAAATGACACATAAAAGTTAAACAATAATTTTTTATGTTATTATCTCTCTTGTCTTCTCCTGGCGAGAGCGAGACGGAAAAGCATAAAATATTTATCAACTTATGAGGCGAAACAAAGGCACACAAACAACAGAAAAACATCTGCAAACGTTTCTTTTGAATGAACATGAAAAATGTTAAAAGAAAACTTGTGACCTTCATTCTGCGCTGTACGACGAGTCAAAGCGGGCCGAAGAAAAATCGAAAAAAACTTTTCATAATACACAATAAAGTGGGGGAAGGAAAACAGAAACTTTATGGCAGCCAAAAATACGCTTATCTGTTTGGTTTAATCTCGTTACATTGAACGCTAAACGAGAGTAGAGCTGGCTGAAGATAAAGAAAGCCAAGAAATTGAACAGAACGGCAGACATTAGAAGGGATATTTTACGACAACATTATGACTCGTCGGACATATCTGATGCCCAGAACTTTATTATTACATGGAAAGTTCTTAATTATATTGCAAATTGACCCCTTTGGGCTGGGTTGAAAGAAGGGATTTTGACACTTTACACAATTCCATTGAATTCGGAACGAATTGAAAAGGAAGGAAGGTTAGAATCCAGAGTTTAGGAAGGGACGATTCAAATCATGAGTGTGTTGTGCTTTAATTTCAGGGACGATAAATTCTAGTTATTCTTTTTGTAAGATGTTTAAGTTTTTGTATGATATTTAAGTATAAATATTCAGTTTTTACACTTTTAAAAAAACGTGTATTTTAACACACCTTATTTAAACTTGTGAAGAATCTTACCAAACTTAGAACTTTGATGATCTCAAGAACAAAACAGAATGGAAAATCGACTGTTTAAAGAGTTTAGAAACTAGAACACTAGACAAAAGCATATTTTGTTGCAATTCGATTTAATATCAACAAATCAACATTTTCTTTTATGTATGACGTCTGCTTGCAACGCACCCGCATCGTCCAGTTTGCCTATGTGAAAGCCATAGTTGGAAGTATTATCTACGTTCCTATTCCGCATGGAATATGATAGATATAATAGAATCTCCTTTAATCTGACATCCATTTGAAAGGACAAACTTTTTTTTTTGCTTATTACGCTTTCTCCGACATTCGAACTTATCAAAATCTCCTCAGAATGCTATAAATTATCTCGGAAGTAATTTTGCTTCTCGTCTTTTTGATTTGGTTTTTTTTGCCAGAATTTTTTGAATCTTCTATGACTCATCGGGCCATTGATTGTGTAAGATTTTCTTCTTTATTAGTTAAGCTCAAGATTTCCTTCTAGTTAGGAGAAGACTCGATGCAAAAACTGTCACAAAAAAACATTCGACAAGTTTGAGGCAAAAAGTTTGAGAGATTTCTTGTAGTCAGCCATTCAGCTTTAATTTGAATGTATTCATGACACGTTTCCTTCAAGAGAATTCTATTACGCGGAAACTAAACTTTAAAGCCGAAATTAATAAATAATTCAATCGCTGGCTGTTGGGAACTGCTTTCGGGGTTATTGAAGGCTCTCCACATTAGCATAAATATTTAAAAGCTTTGAATTTATTCAATCAAAATATTGCGCTTGAGGAAATTAATGCAAATGCATTTCGTACACACGTGTCAGTTCAATTCAATAGAAAGGAATGAAATGTGAATTTATTTCTGCACATTTGAACATTTTTATGACGAGCTTTTATGTGTGCGACAGAAAAAACTCATTTTATGATCAATGGCACTTCAATCTCCGACGAAGAGCGAGGGAAAAAGGCAAACGACGATCCGATCTAGATGATTGCTGAACCGTTTTATGAATGTTATAATTTGATGATATTTCCGACCCAAATTTAAACTTTAATTTCATGCATTTCTCTTTTTGACACATTTATTTCCACCACACGACGTGGCCTGGTGATGTGCATTGACGTCTTAATCAAAATTGAGCTTGAACTGCAGTTGAAAGTTTGTTGTGGAATGTTTAATGGCAGAAATGAATAAATGATGAAATGATTTGTGATTGATAAGTTATTCTGTAAAAGCTAGAAATTAAGTGGAAGCACAGACGCATGCACTTTGACATTATTTATAAAGGAACGCTTAAAAAGTTCAATTATTTTGTGCTTCTATTGTAAGTGCCTTCAAAACATCTACTGTTCATCTACTTCAATATTATACATTACATTGAAATGAAAATACTATAAAATTTTAAGATAACTCAAGACGACTTCAACCTAACAAAAGTTTTGAAAAGACTTTTGAATCATCTTTAAACATTGTTGACTGACTCCCTTCCAAGTTCGATCGCCAACTCTAGTAATTCATTAATAATATATTGATTGACTCTTTTTCCATCCATCTCGGGCTTCCCCTCGAGTTATTCGGAACTCAATGAAAGCTGCAAAAGAAAAATTAATGAAAGCATTATAAATTTTCTTCCTGTAACTCAATCATCAGAAGTTACATCGTGAAGCAGAAATGAACAAGACGCTTCCGACAACTAAGTGAATGAAAAATAAATACGGAAAGCAGAAAGAAATCTGAATTTCTTTGATGTTCTTCCGCTCGCTTATTTTTCATTTTGAAATCTATAATTTTGCAGCAGACTTTATTAGTAAAGAAACATTCAAGAAGCGAAAGTGCTGGGAACGAAATAAACAAGCAATCTTGTATTTAGATAAACACAAACGATATTCATTCTTAAGGGCGGGGTGACGTTGAGAATAAAAATGTCTGAGACATTTTCAATTCCATGCACAAGTGATAGAAGAAATTTCCGGAATTTTTGATTCTGTTCCAAGCAAAATGTTAACTTTAAGGTCGTCACACGCAGATCGTCTCTTGAATAAAAATGCAGATATTATTCAAACGATTTTTCTTTTTAAATTCCTTGAACGGAACTCGTTTGAAAAGATGCAATCGATTGTTCTGTATATAAACTGCAGAATAGAAAGTCGTATAGTATATCAGAAATGAAGGTTTTTAAAGAATATATGTTTTTTGCAAAACATACTTGTTGATTCATTATCAAGAAATTTCATTGGGACAACTAAAGGTGATATAAATAACAAAATTTGACAAGTCTCTATTTTATCCATGTTCTGAAAGTAGATAAAAATCTGAATGATTTTTCAGTCATTTCAGCCATTCATTTAAAATGCAAAATGATTTTGCTGCCTTTAATTCTCGCTAAATTGCGTAAAATCATAGTTTTTAAGCTTCCAAATGTTGCAAACAAAAAATGATTTGAATAATTCCACCAAAAGAAACTGAAAGTAGAAACTCCCGAAATAGCAATGTTTTCCGAAAGGAAATGTTTCTTGTACATTCAGCATCAAAAACCTTCCCCGAATTTGTTCAACATTCAAATTTAATATCAATTGAGTGAGACGGCAAGTGGGTGAGAACGGAAGGCAGAGATTTTTGAACTCGGAAACAAGAGAATTGACGAGTCTGACTAAAACCTCCTTTGAGAGACTGCAAACAGCTTCAATTCTTCAGTTGATTCTCGTTTTTCTGTTGCAAGGGAAGATTCGAAATTTATGATGTTTAAATATCAAAAAGCTTCCATTTCGTTAAGAAATCTGACTCCGGTAGTTTCTCTCAGAATAATAAATCCTTCCTGTGATTTTTCTCGTTCACTCCTGTTTAGCTCCTTTCTTCTGGGGATAATAAATAACTTGAAGTTTTGCTTCTCGAAGAAGAAAAGTCGATTCGAGAAATTCTTTTATGAGATTTCTTGTAAAAAGTTTGTCTGCTATGATGTTTTAAGTCAGACGAAGCAATTCTAAAGAAAATCAGATAAATCTGCTCGGTGTTTAATCCTTCAGGATTGTTCAAAGGATTTAGGAGATAATCGAAAATAATAACTTTCGAGTTGCCAGTTGTAGAAGCAGGCACGAAATAAAAACGAAATAATTTTTTTTATAAATGCGAAAAGTTCATGTAACTATTTGGAAGCACATTTTCTGCTGCAAAGAGAGTGGAACGAATATCTCTAGTTCTTTTCCATCCAATCTGACAAAACCTTTCGCATTCATTTTCAAGACACAAAAGTAACAATAACTGTGAATTGTATTTTTCATCATGAACGTGCTTTCCATACCGAAAGCAAAATCACCATGAAACATCATGTGGGAAAAATTGAAGAGGATGGATGAAGAATAAATCCCCGAAACGAAAACGATTGAAGGATGGAAATAAAACTACAGATTTTCGAGAAGATAAAATTCGAATTGGGGGATGGAAAATATAACCGTCGTGAGGTTCCCCTCTCGTGGAGATGGGATATTATAACATTTACTCACGACTTACAATATCCGTTAGGGCTGATGGGAGTTGAACCGAGGTTTACTTCAGTACGCGGGGTCGTCGAGCCTGTAATCGAACAGTTTTTTAAGCGACTTTTACGTCTCTACATTTAAATAGCCGCCCTTCAACATTTCCCTTCGCAACTGGAGATGCAAATGCTGGGGTGTGGCTGACGTGTCGTTATTATGCGTGACGGGAAACTCACAATTAAGATTTGCTGATGGGGAAACACATTTTGGGGTGAAAGTTTTTCGGTTTGTAAAGAAGCGGATTGATAACAGGGTTTTCGTCGCAACACAAAACACCTTTTCACAACGCATTTCGCACAATTCACTGTGGCAGATTGAACTCAATTTCACGGCACGATTGCTTGTAACCGAACACTAGGGAATATTGTACGCAATACCAATTTAATCGGAAATATGCTAAGCAGTAGATTTTCGTCCCCCTTTTCACTCGTCGCCTTTCTCGCCTTTACCCGTTTCAATATCATTCAAATTGTTTTCAGCCCAACACCCAAGGTAAAGGTTAAGCTGGATCCAAGTTTCCACCTTTCAGCATCCACGGAACGACTTTGTTAAAGCATAAACTTAAAAGACGGAAATGATAACAGGACCCTTGGCACAACTTACTTTAATTTGCGAAATTGACGTCGCGTATTTGAACAACTTTTCAACCTGCTTCTCGTAGACTGGAACAACATTGCTTTTACATCTTTTTGCAGCTTTTTGAGAAATCTTTACTTTAGCTTCACGTCGACATTCCAGGAATGTTTTACGTTGTAAAGCTTTTTCAACACGGAGAAAACAAATTAATTCCGTCACAACAAAGACATTTGCAGAAAAATGAGAAGTTGAAGCAAAAAAAGTTTACTCAAGTTATGACACAAGTAATAATAAAAAAAACAAGACAAACTTTTTCTATTTGAAATTAAAAATTTCACAAATGAAAATGGAATGTTTGAGTTGAAAACATTTGTAATTTAAACTTTACATTAATTTTGTCCGAAGAAAAGTTGTGCAGCTGTAGAAGTTTGATGAGTTGAGCAATTAAAGCTTAAAAGCTTCGAGATTATTACACACCTTATTTTGACTATGTTGGAATGAAATGGAAAGTGCAACACTCTCATTTAAATGTTTTTTCATTGAAAACACTTGTTTTCGTAAAGGAAATTCTTGAATCTACAATGTCATTCACATTCCCCCAAATATTGACAAGCTTTGTCTCAATCACGACAAAGCATCGCCATGACCAGTCGACAATGTCACTCATTCGAGAACCCTTTTTGTGCTTCTAACATGCAAGCTAGCCTCGCTTAGATAATTTAAGCATAAAGGGCAGCGGTGTGTAAGTATTATGCTGTTCTATTTATTTCATGTTAGATTATGGTTCAATGAATATTCCACCATAACACCGAAAAGCTTTTTCTTGCCATCGAGCTATTCGGTGTGTATTTAACTCTTCTCGCATGCTTTTTCTTCATCCTTCCGACCATACAGCTTGCAAAGCATCGAGACTGTCTACGGTGATCAATCGAGAATGCAAGTTGTCGGTTTGTATAAAAAGCGATGAATGAAAGCGATGGATTTTACCATCTGAAAAGGATGTTCAACAGAGCGCTGCATAAAAGTCAATTTTGATGAAACCTTTTTTCATCACACAGCTCTCCAAATGAAACTTTCACGACCTGAGTACAAAAAGTTAGTGAAACGTTGTTTGAAAGTCAATAAACGAACTGTTCAACTTTGAACTTTATTGAATTTCTCTCGTCTCACTCCACCGCTGAAAAGTTGAAGCACCAGGGTTATTAAAATATTGAAAATATTCCTTTAAATTTCCGTGCTGCAGTTCACATGCACTTAAGCAGAGCGAAAGCTGAAATTAATTGGAATATTTTCCTTTCCCCACCTGTTAAGCTATAACTAGCCAACGATTCAAGGCTTCATAGGAACATTACATGATGGGGAAAAACTGTGGCTGCGGATTGCACCGCTTCTCCTACAACGGTACAACTCACATGGAACAACGACGACGAGTCGGTGCATTAAAGGATTTTAATTAAAGTGAATTTTCTCTCTTAATTCTTCAGCTGCTATTTTTCTTCGCGCCGACAATAAGCTATTCGAGTGAAATTTAATAAACTTCCCTTGAATTCCCAAGTTAATCACTTCAACTCAGTCGCATTGGTTGCATTTAAAGCGTATTTATTGAAAACTCTGTCTGCAAGTAAACATTTTCTTCACCCCGACCAGCAGCCACCCGGCTAATAAGTGCATCTGCAAGCTAATCCATCCCGAATGTCAGCTGGGTCAGGTATTGGGCTTGCTCTTTTGATGATTTCCGCGTACGCCAATCCTTGATATGGTTGATCGATTGGATTCATGTAAACGTTTGTGAACATCTTGGTTAAGTCTGCGTACACTACTAACGGTTATAAGCGAGTCTTTGCTGTTATATCCATTATTGAACCTACAAACGGTTCCACCACAAGCAATAAATTAGGCCGCTTGTAGCTTTCCAAGTGGAGAGGACCTGGGAAGGCCCCGGCTAACTTAACATAATGATAATTTAACCTGAGTAGCATCGACCTGTAGTAGCATCGACATCACTATCCCGCGGCGCTGTATCTTTGGGTTGCTTGCGTTTGAGTTTGCCTGTGCCGGCATCTGTAAGGCTACGACTTATCCAGACTATCGGGTCCTGTGATAATTCAACGTAGCTGTCTCTCTTAGCTGATTGGTGCTGTGAATTCCTGGTGATGTGGGGTCCCGTTTTGGCACAGCGTGATCCATTGTTCGCGTTCTCTTTTAAATTAACTTCCCCCTTCCCGCCTTGTGCCTGAGCTTTTTCGACCACCAGCTGATTGTCATTGTAGAATAAGGAGAATAGACTTGCCCAAAGCCTTACGTCAAACAATGCGCTCGACTGGTCGAACACCAACACAGCCGCGATACGCTGAATAGCTGGCGAGTTAATGTTTACACAAGCATCTCTTTATTTCAACGAGCTCAACTTTCGTCGGCCAGTCTGAGCAGGAGCTGACCGAACTTTTCTGTTGGTATGACCCCAACTAACTCGTGCACCGTCTAGCGTATTCTTCTGACCGATACGCTCATCCTCGACCACACACCGTGAAAATTAATTTCACAACCACAAAACGTCAACCAACTATATTAAACTAGATTTTTATTCAATTCTTGATTACAGTAACTTGAAATAAAGTGAAACAGAACGGAAAATGGATTAAAAGTCAACTTTGCACTTGATTGAAATCATATGAAAAGTGAAACACAAGCACTAAAGTAATTTTAATTTATAAAACATGTTCTTGAGTTTTACTTGTTTGTCGAACTTTACTCTTGGTTGGTTAACATCGAAAGCTATTTCGAAATTCATTGAAATTGCTTTTATTTGCAAGTTTCACGCGAAAATTAAATTCTAAAAAACTTTTCAGCAATAAAAACTATAGTGATTGGCATGTTTTCAATTCCAAATACAGTTTTGCAATGACTAGTGACGAATTTTCACACAAAACATAAATTGCTTCGAAACTATCAAGTTTAATTGAAGTTTTTCCATCTCCCAGATGACAAACTGCAAGTTAAAATTTATTTCGAAATATTTTACAGAAATTGGAAACTTTATGTGGCAGCCAATCTTCGAAGAGATGTTCTTCCATTTTCGTCTTCATCTCTTCTTTCAACTCCATAATAAGCTCAGAAATGTTTTCCACAAAGCGAATCCATTTAAAAGATGTCCCCGGAGTGTGTAGTTTATGAAGAAAATTTCTCAACGATACGAGAGGAGAGAAAACTTTAATTCATAAATCAGATTTATCTTTGCTTTAATGCGACTCCATGCATTCAATGCAGTGAAATTGTTCTTAGCAAGACTTTCTCCTTAAGCTATAAATTGTGCATGTTTCTGATGATGATAATAGAATATAATTTTTAATACGTGAGTCTTCAGCAAGCCATAGACAATGATAAATTTCTTCTAATGCAGCCCTCAGCTCCCATTCCTGGAGATTCAAATCTTATTTTCCTTATTGATATGATTCCAGAATGGTAGCAGGGAATTTTTTCATGATAATTTCCCTCAAATCATGTTCCATGTCTTCGGATGGGTAATGAATGTGAAACTTTCTTCTGCTGCGACCCCGAGTTCTGTAGTCTACGATTATGATTTGTTTGCACTCGAAATTGTTTGATTTTTGTTGTTTGAATTCGAAGCTCGTTAAAAGTTTGCATTCGAGAAGCTCCAAAGTTTGAAACCGCAAGCTTTATTGTTGAAGTAAATCAAAAATTCACCATTTTCCATAAAACTTCAACGTCGTTGCAGAGAAAAAATCTATTCACTACGAAGTCATTACTCTGATTTGACATTTGGAAGTTTCTGCATGAACAAACAGAAGTGTTCTTTGATTGATTTCTTGCACACACGATTCACGAACCACATTACGTTCTGAAAGTCAATTTAATGTTTCAGAGCTGCAAAATCAAACAGCTTGAAGGAGTTTTTGATGCTGTAATGCGATTATTGATCGACTCAAATGTTCCACCAAAACCATCGTTTGAGACGTTTGTCTTCATCTGGTGCCTCCGAGGCATTATTAGTCTCACGTCTTGATACCAAAAACAAACATAAAATCGTGCACGAATACAGAAGGAGAGTGAATGTGGTATTGCTTTGAAAAAGCTGCAAAAGTAAAGACAACATAAAGCAGTCTTAGATCAATAAAAACGTCTTTTCAAAGCTCGTAAAGGAATTTCGCTTGCCTCGTTTGGATTTCTTCTTTATTTTATCTCATCCACAGCCTGCTCGGGAACGTTGCTACAAAACTGCATAGATTCATGGATTACCGAGTGGTTAGAGACTGAATGGCTTGGGCCCGATGATAAACAAAATGCGGCGGAACGTTGTGTTGAACAGGAAGATTAAGTGAAGATTATGCTTACGGCTCAGGCCGATCGATTTCCTTGCCATACCAGCGCTTTGCGAGATTAGGTCGTGACATGACATCACTAACGATATTCCCTCGATTCGGTGAGTGATGTGCGATGTCTGCATGAAATCTCATCAATCTGCAGAGCATTATCAATTTTTGATGAGCTTTGGAACTTGGCTTTCAAGGCCGTAAAAAGAACGAAATTAAGAATGCGTGATATCCGCAGAACATCTTGTTTTCGGCCTTACTTCTGCAACTAATAAAATATTGATTGGAAATCACAAGAATAATTACAAAACAAAATGATTGATGTATGCAAAATACTTTTTCATCTCTAAGAGTTCAACAAAGGTCATGCTCGAAATTCTTATCACAATTTATTTCTTAATTTTGAATTCAAAAGTTCTCTTCATTCGACTTCTGAAAGTGGAACGAAGCGATCGCAAACATGGATTTAAGGTAAGTGAGAGGTTTTCGTGAACGAATGGTGCTCTTAAAACTTCTTTTAAACAGGATTTGGATTTTTCTCGTCATTGCTGGGTATGTAATTGCAACTTGCACAACCAAACACGCGTCGAAGGTCGATGGACTGGCTTTATCGTGCATGACGTCATACTTGAAGTCCAAAAACTTGCTTGACCGAAAGTTTCCAACAGTTCCATCTCCAGATGATTCTGAAACAGTGTGTGCAAAGCTGAACATTACAGAATTCCAAGAAACGTTCTTCAATACTCTTCAAGAAGACTTTGTGAGTGAAAAAGAAACGGCCTCTGATACGGAATGCCTTGTTGAAAAGTTGAGACAAAGTCCGGTGTTTGACCTGACGTTGAAGAGACATGTTTACGAGAGCGCGAAAGGTATTTCTAGGATCAAGAGAAAGAAAGCAATCAAGGCAGTCGACAGTGCAATTGAAAAAATATCCGGAATCGCCAGTATCATGTGCACGTTCAACGAGACGTTTGGATCGTTGTTCGATGAGTTTTGTGAAGAGCCGAAAGGCAAACGTTCAAAAGATGACAAAGAAGAAAGCTCCAGTGAAGAAGACGAAGGGAATGAGTTAGTCAACAACTACTGCGTTCGCAAGTATTTAACTGAAAACCATTTCATCGACACTTCTATCTACAAAGTTGATTTGAATCCCACAAATGTCAATATCACTGATGTCAATTGCGATAAAATCGTCAAAAAGGCAAAACATTATGGCAACGAAGCATCGAAGAATGAATTGGCCGAAACACTCGGGATTACAGCAAAGCGCTCGAAAAAGTGTCTTGCAAAGAAACTTTGCGAAAGCAATTATTACGAGACCTTTGCGAAAATTGAAGTTTTTTGCGAGATTAAACCAACACCGGAACGAATGGCGATTGAACGTAACGACTTCATCAACAACTTGAGAAAAATGTTTGAAAAATTTGTTTTATGTTGATCCTGATAAAACTCCTTGAGTTACAAGTTTTGCTTTTGAACTAATAAAGAATTCAAACGGTTTTTTCTCAGCCAGACAAGTCTAATCATTTTATTTAAACAGTCGAGACTTAAGAAATTTCTAAAGAAGCAGCAAAATTAAATCTTTAACTCCAAAGAAAGTTTTCGAAGCATGAAGCCATAATTAATTTACTCGCCTTTCTCAATAAATTATTTTGGTTTCGTAAATTCATTTGGATGAATTTAAATCGAAACTCGTTTCGCCTTAAGTTTGTGGGATTTTCTCCGAAGCACAAGGATCTCTGCAATAAACTATAGCTGGAAGAAGAGATTTTATAAGGCAAATAAAATTAACTGATTTTCATGCTTGAGTGCACGTCAGGATCTGCTATTCAAATTCAAATGCTGAAAACTTCTGCATGGTTAATTGAAATAGCTTGTTAGTGATCCCAAATTTCAATTTCGAAGAAAATGCAAAAAGTTGAGTGTGGATGTTGTGTGGGGCGAAGGAAAACGAAGGGAAAAGGCAACTCGAAAAAGTCATGATGAGTACATAAAGTTAAAAATAAAATACATAAGGAGATGAATAAATTATTCATTAGGCCCCTAAATCTTCATCTCTCTACTTGAAGGCTCTCTGACTCGAATTATGAGTAAACTTCTTGAATAATAAAATGATCTTTTTAATAAGAAATTTATTTTCCGTGAAGGCTTTCGTTCTCGTCTTCCTTCGTCTCCACTTCGACCCTAAAACAAATTCATTTGGAAAATAAATATCATCGCTGGGCTGCTTCAGGAAAATCTTAAGTCATTTGAATTGAAGCAGAAACTCTCGGCCTTCTTAGTAATGAATTAAGGATTCCCATCTAGCATGGATCTCAGTTAAGTTATTCTAAAATTAATGAAATCAAAGTTTTCATCGAGAGTCAATTTGACATTTAAATGACGCTGTTTTATGTAACAACTTTGAAGTTGATTAAATCCTGCTCGGCAGCAATTATCGATGATTTAATTGACTCAAATTAATTGACTTGTAAACTGATGACGTAAGCTTTTGATAATATGCTGATGTACTAATTTATTCACCCTTGTGTCAGGGTTGGAGTCTGTGCTACCCGAAAATCATCCCATTATGCGTGGAATCTTACAAACTTTGCAATTTCTGATTTTCTATTCAAATTACGATGAAAAGTTTGAAATTCATGAATCAAGTCATTAGCAGCACCTAAACAGGTCAATGAAGGAAAAAGGTCGATCGCAGTATATTCAAATCGGAGCTGATTACCTGGCAATTCTACCGATCGCATAATAACATGGTTTGTTTTAATTGCGGTTAGAAAAAGGTGATTTTAAATGCTGATTCAAATATCACGAAACCCTCGTTTGAAATCTGTGGTGAAAATGGAATCTCATCAAGCTTGTATCATTTCGGGTACGAACATTTACCATCTGATTGTTTCATGTAGGGGAATAGCGAGGAAAGGAAAAGGAATTTGAAATATTGTTGTCAGGCAAATATTTGGTTGTTTAGTGAACGGAACATTGGGTGGATGTATAGGAATGTTTAGATTGTGAATCCTTGAAATTTTCGATTTCATTTTCGTTTGGAGTTGATTTTCACTTGATTTGACATTTATTTGAAGTGACCAGTAAAAAAGCTTGTTGTTGACAGAATAAAATGAAATTTTCAATGCAGAAACAATTTTAATCGAATAATTCACCAAAAAAAACTACAGTTTTTCAAACTTCAACTTGCAGTTTTACATTCAAAGACTTAACCATACTTTCAGCAAGTGAACTGCCAAAAAATATTAATTCACCGACTTCATTAACTATTTAGAGCAAACTTCAAACTTGACTTTTCATACCCACTTTGACTTAGAGGTCTTGTTTCATTCTCCATCTGCATAAAACTCAAAGAATCTTCTCGTCGCCTGGCGGTGTTTTAAGCGTCTCGCAATTTATTTACATTTTATGCAATTAAAAGTAACAAAGAATCATGAAAAAAGATAACATTAAATTTTATTGTTTGCATTGTGGCAGGGAGTTAAAGTAGGAAAAAAGTTAGAACAATAAGAATTTTGAAAACAAAAGAAAGTTTATTTTATTCTCGACTCCGTTCTCTCTTGCACAAGCAGCATAAAGAAAAAGGATTCTAATAAAATTTTATAACGTTTACTTTTACAACATCTGCTGATACAAGAAGGGGAAAGGAAAAGTTTGCAATTGTTCGCAAGAAAAGCATTTTCAAGCTCAACACAAAATTGCTGAATTTAATGAGCTTGATAAAAGCATTCTTCGAAGTTTCAAAAGAAACCGTTTTACCAGCACCCGCACTGCATTCACTTTCTTTGTTTCCATGTTCAACGAGCGCATCCTAATTGCATCATTTATTTGTTCCCTTTATCCCATGTTCAACAATGTTGATTTGCACACTACGCCAACTGACGCCAACAACATTAATTACCCGCAGAAAAATATAATTCATTGATTTTTGTTTTAAACATTCAATTAGCTCGATGAATATTTAACGCAATCAATTAATTAATTCCATATTTACATTAATATTTGACTGCTCTGGGAGTTAATGCGCAGAATTTAACATTATTATGTGGATTTTCATTGATTTTTATTTTAAGGGTGGCATTAAAATTTTGAATTCATCTGAGAAAATATTTGACAACGTATTGAGATGTATTGAGCCTTAGCCTAACACAAGTTTAACCTGATTTGAGATTTTAAAGCGAAGTCCAAACATTTACGAAAAGCTTTTATCTAAATTTTCTGTTTAATTACATCTTAAGGCAACTTCAAGTGTGTACCTGGAGTTCAGTCTCGAGAACCTAAACATCGTTCATGCTTGGGAATTCCGAACCAAAAGAATGTGACCGAACAAAAATTTCTACCTGATGATTTTCTTAAAAAGGCCGTTTCTTCTCTTAACTTTTCATTATCAGTTTAGCTTTCGTAGTGAACAGTTCTATTTAAATTCAGTGCAAAATTTTCTATTTTAAAATAAAGAAATTTTCAATATGGATTCATCAGCCGAGTGCAGCAAAATTTGCCGAGTTTGCTTGACACCAGAAGACACCGAGAAGTTCTCATCAATTTTCGAGAACAACGCTCAGATGGCGTTGAAAATCTTCAAGATTGCCGGAATATCAATTCTTGACGTCAACCGTGCACTTCCGTCTCTCATCTGCAAGAAGTGTGAAGGCGACATTGAAGCCGTTGAGCGACTCAAGCTGAGAATCCTCGACGCCGACGAATACTTTTGTATGATGACAATGGACACAGAGAAAAGATTCTTCGATGTTAACATCAAGCAATTGATCGAAGGTAAATCGAAGTCTACTCCAAAGCCGCAAAAGAAGAACAAAGACACTAAAGTTCAAGCTTCTAAGACTTTCTCTTCGAAAAAGAAGAAAAAGGTCAACAAACGATCAACTCCCAGCCAGACACGGTCAGTGCCAAGCCAATCGCGATCATCCAACTCAAAACCGAAGATCAGTCGAGAGAACTTGAAGCCCGTGAAACGGAGCCTCGAGTTGGATGACGACGGTGACATCTCTGATAGCGAGGTCTTTAAGAAACCAAAGGATTTCCATCACTCAAACTTTATTCCAAGCGCCACTCCAGCCAGGTTGGGCATCCAGCGAATGCAAGCCAAAGGAAAGTTGTTCTTCAAGAACAAATCCAAGCTCGACCAAAAGAAAGCAGTTAACATGGGCGGAAAATTAGCTGTGTTGGCCGCCAGATCTTCCAATGCCAACAAAATCTCATTCGAGTGCGACACCTGCATTAAAACATTTGTCAATGCCCAAGACTTGAACGCACACATGGACACTCATGAAGGCTTCAGCTGCACTCTTTGCGAAGCCACGTTTGAAACAGCTGATCACCGTCACAGCCATGTTAGATCGAAACATGGAGTTTTCGCCTAGGCGAAATGGTGAAAGATCTTTTCGAAGTTGCTAGTAAGACAAGATACCACAAATGGTGTGAAATACATTTGTCAAAAATATTTTCTTCTTGAATAAATTGATTAAAGGAAAGTCAAAGTTGTTTTTTGTTGAAAGCTTGTTCAAGCTTTGCATAAATTATTTTCAGAATAAGAAGTTATCAATTAGAATATTCAATATATTGAAAAGTCATGAAAACTGTGTGAATATCATGAAAATTTAACCAAAAGCTTTCAAGCAAAGCTTCGTTTTTCACCAAAATAACGAAACTAAGCAAAAACTCCTTCAATTAAAGTTTTGTATCAGACGAATGCACTTTCCAATTAAAAGTTTTCTTTCTTTTCCACTTTTTCTTGCAACATTAAGATTCAGAAATAATCAACCAAGCATTCCAGCTGTGCTTTGTATAATTTCTACCTGTTTTCCATCGTTTCAACGCTTGAGATTATTTTTCTGGGTTTTTTTGTTTGGATATACAGAACTGGAAGCTGGGATTATATGTTCGAGCGCAAAGCAAAATTAATCAAAAATTTCCCTCGGGGGCGTTTTCACTAAAAGCAGAAAAACAAACATTCCGCTTGTGTTATCTGAGCACAGGTTTACGTTCAAACAGCCCATCTACTGCGCTTTTTAATATGATTCGCATCAGCCTTTCTCAGCTTGAAATTAAATTCCAAAGCAATAATAAAAGTTTTCTCTTTTTAGTCGCCCCCAGCTTGATTACCATGCGCTGCTCCAGAGGTTCCATATAAATGTCGCTTTATGTGCATTCGCTGTCTTTTATTATTGACGGGAAAAGCTTCAACTTTACGACGCCTTTTATACGTCAAAATGTAAAACCTTTTTCATCTCTTGCAGAAAATTGAAAAACGGATATAAAGACGTTCACTTGCAGATAAAATGCTGAGCTTTCTAGTCATGGTCATTTTCAGTCACAACTTTTAAGTCATTAAACTGCGAATGACAAATTTGTGGTCGTCGGATTCATTACACGTTAAATTGGACCTGAATGCATAGTTTGCATGCTGTTTGACCTCGTTGAGTGCCTTCGCCACCCCTCAAGGTCGTTACCGAAAGCTGATTACAATAATTGAAGTCGATAAACGTAATGAAGTAAAGTTAAAAATAAAAAACTTCCATAAAATCCTTAATGCCACAACGTCAAATTTATCATTGTTGTGCCTTAACAAAAGATGCTGGAAATGAAAAATCATAAAAAATTACCAACAAATGAAAAGCAAGAAAATTGCTTATGTTTATCTTCAGCTGGACTTAAAGCCCCTTAAACTTGAATTAAATTCATCGTTTCTCTTCTTCTCTCATAAAATCTAACAAGATTACATTTTCCGCAATTCCGTCTTTTTATGTTCATTAAGATTTAAAGAACGCCGTCGTCGTCATCATCATCCGAAAGATTTAATTTACTCTCAATTGTGCAAACTTTTCGACGAAGAATAAAAGCACAAAACTCAACAGAACATGAAATCAACTCTTGATTCTGCTTGATGCACACTGCAAAAAAATGTATAATAATTTATAATAACGAATTTATAATAATTTTATGATGATGCGATTTTAACTGTAGCTGAAAATTTTCGCAAATTTAATGTGGCATTGTGAATAATCCTAACCCACAGAGAAATAAATAAACATTCTGGACTAAAATAAAAACATTTCTCGCCAACAAATGGCAATTGTTATGACCTTTTTTATTCGTGAATTAAACATTTTAGGAAAAACGACAGAGAAGCAGCAACAAAATCCACCATTTATTTTACTTATTGCTGAATAAACAAAATAAATGACATCAATTTTTTTATTCTCATAAGTGTGTCACTGTTTAACAACCGAGAAGTGTCAACAAAATCATAATTTCAGAGATGCCAGCTAAACAGCTTTAAAAATGAAATATTTAGCTAAGGGATGACATTTTGTTTTGTTTATGTTCCATTTGTCGCGCTTTTTCTGTCAGAAGTCAAACATTTCAAGGATCAAATGTCATGTTGACCTAAAAAGGAAATAAAAAGATTAAAAAACTTTTTATTCAAAAGTAATTGCATAACAGATTGTGAACTTAGTCACATGTACAATTTAGAATGCATATTTGTCTAGTCATATAGAGTTTTGTCTTGTTTATACAGCATTTTCTGTTGTGCAGCCACTTTAGGTAAGATTTGTAAGTTTAAAATTAAATTAATGTTTCTGCAATTTTGTTACAATTGATTTAAATTCAACTGTTTCAGTTCAATCAAACGTAATATGAAATACTTTGAACAGTTTTTGTCTTGTTTCACTTGTTTTTGGACTCTTCCACTGCCCAACCTTTTGGTCCAACAATTCACTGTCCAAATCCTACAGGTTCCAATGCAGCCCACGCATTCTCTCATCACCTTCCCCTAGAAGTTCAATTTGTTCATTTTTTTTTTCTTTATTTAATCGCCACCTCTTAACGTTCTTCATAAAAGTTTATTCGTTTAATTAAAATTCAGGGAATTTGAACGTCGAAACTTCTTCTGGAAACCCTCCGGAGATAAATTAGAGAATTTTTCTTGCTCGTCTGGAGATAATTGAATTTTTGGATGTGTCATGGGGCGCTGGTGAAATAATATGTACGTAGGTGGCGTTATGAAAGTAATACCGTAATGTGTCATACCGCAGAGCACACAATGAAGAAAGCAGAGAAGCTGGAGACGGCCCCAATCGAACATAAAATGAAATTACACACATCACAACAAAGAGAAATAATCAAACGACATCACCAAGGGTAACATAAATTTCCAACTCGTATGCTGGCAAAATAAAAGTTTTGCTGTGCGGTCGTGTGCGGTGTTATCAAAGAAAAAAATATGATGTAAGAAATTTTTCAATTAGTCCCAACACACATCCACACTCATCCGATCCTAGAAGTCGACGGCGAGTTTCATTTCTTGTTGTAAAAGTTTTACATTAACTGAAAGTTTGATGCTGGGACAAAGTGGGTGGGAGAAGCATTGAGTGAAAAGTTTCCAGCACAATGACGTTTATATTAAGACACAAAAAATGAAACTAAGAGAATAAAGCTGAAGCGAGCGGGAGAAAAGGATGAAAACAAGCTCATGCTACAGGAAAATTACAAGCACAATCTTCGAAAGTTAATTTCATACAATTTTTTCATCTTAAAATAGAATGAAAGTGAAGATGGAATTCAATTTCGAAACTTTTCATTGTTTTCATTTTCCAAACAAAAGAAACACAAAGAAAATGATTTATTATGCTCTGCTTTTAAGATTGGAACTCGAGTTGAGAGTGCATGGGAAAAAGGTTGTTACTTTTGGGAAAAGAGTTGAGTGTAGGTGGAAAAGATTTTTGAGACGTTGGGAACTGAAAAACTTCTTAAAGTTTGCTTTAAATATAAATTCAGCAGATGTTAGGTGGAAATGTAAAGGAAAATACTTCTTTTGTTGCAATTTAAAAGAACCTAGCCGGCATTCATAGTGTTTAAGCTAATTTAGGCGAGAGAAATCACACAATTTTAAATAAACAAATTGAGATTTCACAAGCAATCAAATATTGCTAAATTATCTGATTTGAAATTTTTAGGGCCGTTTTTCAAGAAATTATGCTATCTTTTGCTTCCGTTTCTTACATAACAGACCAAACCCAAGAAATCTGTCGAAATATGAAACTATTCAAAATTTCAACAGTTTAGGTGAAATTATTTTTTACAAAACCTAAAGCTAGGGGCCCCCTTAGCCCCTGGGCCATTGAACCCTCTGCCCCCAACTCACTCTGTCAGTGCCTGCTCAGGACCGAAAGTAGCTGGAGAGCTCAAATTTTCGCCAGACCGGTCGTCTATGTCATCATCATCATCATCATCAGACTGAGAGTATGGTTGGCTGCAGGGATCATATATAGTTCCTGTCAGCACCACTTTAGCGATGAGACCTTGGGTCTATGTCATAACTGTTGAAGTACATTGATATTGAAGATCTGCCACATGGCAGATATGTTCATCAGCTACGCTGGTGGATGCGGGGATCACCCTTTTGATGTCAATAACAATAATGCCCGACCCGGACGACTCGGTATCGAGCCTTGGGCGGAGCATGTACTTTTTCCGTCAATGCAGTTTACACTGCTGGAATCTTCGGTTCCAAGAATAACTTCAGCCAGTTTAAAAATCAGCTCGATCTGAATAGCAGATTTTCTAGAAAATTTATAAGTATGATTTTTCCGTGAAAGAATGGTGAAAAGTAGTATAGATTCATTTTCCTATGTGGTATAGGGGAAGCCTAAGGAAAAGGCTAAGCCGAAATCGAAGAAAAATTGTTGGATGCC
>JPYR01000352.1:0-79360 GCA_000775305.1 Belgica antarctica
TGCAGTTGCATTGATCAAAAAACCAGAGAAATTCATAAAGCCGATCAGAAACAGGAAGAACGCAAAATCAGAAAATATTTCCGAATCACGGACCTACATTTTTCACTCTACCAGCAATTTTTATGAACGTCCAAATGTAAACAGTGAGACCAAGTTTATCGGATGCCTGTTGTGAAGGGTCACTGCTATGAATAATTTTTCAAGACACATGAATTGGAAATTAAGTTATTTTAGCCAGCTTTAACAAACTTTCAATAACTTTACAGCTTAATCAAAAAGGATTTTTTATAATTCTGAGCTTTAAAATTGAACCAAGGAAGGTTTTTTGAGTATGAAAACATTTCGATTGAGGTGCTGTAAATAATTTAGCTTTTTATCTGAACTGATCTGAAATAAAATAGTGAAAACGACAACTGTAATTACAAATCAAACATCAAGCTTAACGAGCTCATGACTTTTATTAGGTTTTTTTCAAAAAGATTATTTAATGTTGTACAAAATCATTTATGAAAACTAATTATTCTTTGTATAGTTGTAAAATCAACTTATAGTTAACTAATGAAACGAACCCAAAGAAATGTGTTTTTTTAACGTGTCGAGGCAGTGTTTTATTTTGATTAATTTTCTCTCAAGAAATTTTGAACGTTTAATTAATTTTTGTGTTGGTATTCAAGTAGCTTGTCAACATAATGAAGTTCTGTTTCTGACTTCTATTGAAAATTTTTGTTTTCAAAATTGTATCTCCAAACTAAGTTCAACCCAAGTAATTATCAAATTTAAAGTTCCTAGTTGACACGAGCTTCGCACAAAAAGAAGAAATTTATAGGCTGCACGGTTTATTTTTGCGCTTAAAGTAGTTCATTTAAAATTCTGACTTTCAACAGATGAAAAATACAAAATGTCTACTTTTTTCTTTACAATTCCGAGCTATGCTTTTCCCTGTCAACCTCAAAACAAAACTACAATCTAACTTTTATCTCATCACATTTCAACAAAATTTGCTTAAAATCTCCTCTTTCCAATTTTTCTAGAAATTTAATCCGGGATTTTAAATCTCCCATCGCAATTGCATTCTATTGAACAGATTGACAATCCGATATCATAAATTTTATCATTTCAACGACGAAATAAAAGTCCCAACATAAACTTCAAACGAATTTGCATAACATCAACCCAGCAGCGTGCGTGAGTGTAAGATTTCATATTTTTATTTTTGGCTTACGCCAAATTTCCAGAAAAATATCAGATTTCATACATATTATTTTCAGATGATTATTATTATTTTTATTTGCGTGTACGCTTGTCGTTCCATCTAGAATACATTTTTCATCTATTTAATTGGATTGTGTGAAGCCGAAGCTATCTTTCATCGTCTTATTCAAGTTTTTGTTTGTCTCCTTTACCTTTTCGTATTTCGACGCAAATTCTCATTTCGCTCAGGATCAGATAACAGAAATGTGATTTTGCGAAAAGCCTTCTCAGACTGTTGCCACGGTAACGATTCGTTTCTAAGTCACTCGTCTTCTCGATGATGATGTTTCGTCATCGATGGGAGCCTTTATAATTTCATACATGGATGGTGTATTCTTGACGTTCCTGGTCCTTCTTCTCCTGATATCTAGTTTGCAAGAAAAAAAATTGTCGCGAGGATAAGACGATGATGAAGAAATTGAATGAAGATATTAAAATTGCAGAAAAGAATTGGCTCAAGTAGTGACTGTGAGAGTTTGATTTTTAAAGTTGTTGTCTGAAAAAAACTCTTTGCAACTTGACAACTCAATAACCTTCATACTTCTGATGAAAATTCTTGAAAACTTCTCAACTTTTTTCATCCCGCAGTCTAAGCTTGAACTGAGAGGCATAAAACGATTTCCTTTTTTCTTCAAGGGGGGCATTGTGGGGATGTCGGGAGTTGGAAAAGAAGAAGAAAAACTCATTTTCCAGCTTATTAGATTTTAATATTGAATATCGAAAAGTTGGACTGGGGGAGAAGCTGGCATGAGACTTTGGAAGAAATCTTGAAAGCAGAGAGCGAGAGATTGAAAGAAAAGCTTCTTTCGGAAAGCTCTTTACTTGAATTTTCATGACTCGTTTTTTAATTTTATTACCGTGCTAAAAGTGATGTTAAATCTTCCTGTTGAATTTTCTCCTTCAACTTGTTAGCCAAAGTCTGCTGAACCTCCAGATCTAGGGCCAGGTCGCGATCGCATTCGGCCTCGCTGAACTCTCTAGAGTCGGTGAAGCCGTTTGGCGGGTGAAACTGCAAACCGTCCTCGAGATTAACATCACTTTCGGAGCTATATGAGAATGTAAAAGGAAAAGTTTCCGTTCAATTTATCGAATTGTAAGTTTTCAAGGTAGAAAGAAGGGAAAGTAACTACTAGAATTGAATCTGTTGGTGAAAAGAAGTGAAGAACAGATTTGCAAATTTTGAATGTCTATTATGGATCAGGTACCTGAACTACCTGTTGGCACTTTGCAGCATATCCATCGAACGAGAATTGGATTCTCTTCCTCTGGAACGCTTTTCGGGCACGACGATGTGCCGCGGTGTGTTGCTTCTCCTGTCTTGCACTGGAGACTGGTCGTTGTTGGACTCTGTGCTGGAGTCTGGTCGGAAAATGTCACGTGAATGCTTGACTGGAATGCGATATGTCGGCGCGTTGCTAAAATCGTTCGTGGGACTCAAGCTGGTATCTGACTCTGAGCCTTCGTGGTGGTTTTTACCGCCTCGAATGATGCCACGCGAAATCAGTCTTGTCTCTTGGCTGGGCAGGCTTTCCCGTGCGTTGCGTAAGCGTGCGCTGCTAGCCACTACAGTCATCGATTTGCTGAGTGTCGAGTCGTCTGATTAAAATAAAGTGAAAGACTCATCCGGGCTGATTACGAGAAATTTATTACCGTCTGTGTTGTAATATCTCTGCTTGTGCCACGACGATTTACCCTTAACATGGCCAAAGCCACTGCTTGGAAGGATCGGATAAGCTGTGGCATTTAAATCACCCTCTGGGTGACCGAATGTTTTGAACTGCATGGTGTAATCGAGAGATGATGGTGTGTGTGAGCTTCTGGTGGGTGTTTTTGAGTGACCCTGCACAACGGTCCGCCCGCCTGTCACCGAAAATGTCGCGTAAGGAGAAATCTCGTACATTTCCGAGTCATTATCCTTGTCGATAATTTTTACTGGCGACGAAGTATAAACTTGTTGATTTCGACGGCTGTTGGGATCGTCTTTCACATCGTTGGCTAAATGAGACTCATAATGTTCCGTTGCGGTGGAGCATAGCGAACCTTTGTATCGTAAAATGATGATTCTGATGAAAGCAGCAAATCGTGAAAAAATAAACAACGCTCCGTTAAACTTCACAAAATGAAAGTAATTTATATGATGGAAATAATTTATCAGCGCAATGTAGTCGAGAGTGGGGGTGTTGGAAACCGGCTGAGTAATGGAGAGGCAAGGTGCCTTGACTGGAGAAGCTGGGGATGGAGAATTGATGACAGATTCCCATCGGAAATGGAAAAGTTTGATTACAAAGTTTATTTCTGCCCGCAAGACAAGTTTCAAAGTTAATAAAGTTCCATTAAAAGGGTGTCAAGGTGGATGGCCGAGAGAACATTAGAAGATGTTCTCTACGATTTTGGCTTTGTTATTTTCTGTGTGATGGCAGAGGGCGCAACTTAAAGGTAATTATCACGTTCCTAATTAGTATGTAATTAAAAAAGAGTAATTAAACAAGAAAATGAGGGAAATATTTACTTGTTGAGTTCAATGTAAATTAGACATTCGAGAAAACGACTAAATTCAACCAAAAAATTAAAACTTTCAAATTTTCACCAAAGTTAAGCTCGTAACCTCAAAACTATTTCGACAAAATGTATATAGTTCGCCCAAATCATTTCTCGAATCATCTTCTTTATCAACTTCATTTTTCCTAGGCGAATCTCGCCTTTGGAAGTCTCAACACGATGCTTGTATCATGAAAGTTGGTCTGCAAACTTTTGCACAACAAATCAAAGATAAGAAAATGAATGTCGGACTCATCATGGCAGTTGCGAAAGAAACTTTTCGTACGGAAACCCTTTCAATTTTCTCCATGAAGTTAATAATGAACGTAGAAATCAATTCAACTTACACCATACAAAAGGAACACGAGAGAATGATGGAAATGGCCAGAAGCATCCAGTCGCTTCCTTCGACGAGCGCATATTCAATTTCATTTTCTGCCGGAAAGTACTCCGGCATGGGAATTGGCTCTGCAAATACAGAAAAATTAAATTCAATTCCATTTTTATCTCTTTCGATTTATAAAATCGAGAACTTTCCGTCTCTTTTGATTGTATTCTCACCTCCGGTCATCGTTGTCGTAGCGAAGTTGTAAGGGACTGACGTCTTTCCGGCTTCGTTCTTCGCCGTGATTTTCAACTGGTACCAGCTGGCGCTTTTGAAATCGCACACTACGAGGCTATCCTTGCTGCCGTCAGCACTGGAAATATCGGACGACACGACCGTCCATCGAACATCGCCCAGAGACCGGTACTCGATGGAGAAGTGCGATATCGGACAGCCGCCGTTGTTCCATGACGATAACAGCATGTTCAGACAAGTGGTGTTAACTTTCAGGAAATCTTTCTCTTCAGGTGCCTGTGGTGACTTTCCTTTCGTCCAAATGCTTATTTCGTCAGATGCTTGTCCCTCCCCCACTTTATTGTGTGCTGAGCTTTTTAAAATGTACTGAGTGCCACACTTCAACCCACCGATTGCAAAACTGGTCTGGTCGGGTGTGAGTTCGGTCTTGTGGGATGAAAATTCAGAGAAATTAACAACAAGCTTGTTATGCTTCGTTATGAATAAACTTACCCGAGACCACGTCTCGCCCGTTACTCGATACGAGATGATGTAACCAAGGATGACGATACCTCCGTTCTCAGGCACTTCCCACTTCAACTTGATACTGTCACTCGTGGCAAATTGTAGACTCAATTGAGGCGGGCTGGGTGGCTTCAATGCCAGCACTGTATAGTAAACTTCATCCTCGCCGAAGAGATTCTTCGCTGAACAAGTGTAGTTACCGGATAAGCTCGGCTCGACGCTGTGTATCTTGAGATGACCGTCACTGGTAACTTCGTAGAACGGGCTGAAGGTTACCGGACGATCTCGGGTAATCCACCTCGCTCGAGGTGTCGGGTTGCCAACAGCTGTCATAACAAGAAATCAGTTTTGATTGATGGTATTGGATATTAGCAGAAACTGTCGGGGTGGGAAAGGGCATCAGAAGTTTTTCCTTGCAAATTACGATTATTCTGAGGTGAGAAAAGTCTGATAGCGCCCGTTTTTTCACCCCACCTCGTATCTCCTGCTTGTTTTCATGAAATTACCCAAACACTCCAACGTCAAACTAGTGCCAACAGGAATTTTGATTGTTTGAGAGAACGACGCAATCCTTGCCGGCGCCCGGGTGTTGGTGACTTGAGTGACGAGTGATGTGGGCTCACCCTCGCCTACGGATGTCGACGCCGTCACCCAAAAATCATATTTTTGGTTTTCAACTAAGTTTCGAGCTTCAAACGTCACCGGGTATCCCTGCTCGTCGACGCGCACCATATTACCTAATTGGAATTACAAGTTTTAACTCAATAATCGCTTTACATAGACACGTCTTAGGCTCAGCGTAGATTATACTCACTTCTCGTTTGCCCTTTGCGACCAGCGTCTTTGCTGTACACCGTGTAATGTGTAATCTGACCGTTTCTCTGTGTCGGTGGAAGCCAAGAAATCAAAATCGACTCGGCAGTCAGCGCTGACGACTTGATGTTAGCTGGAGCGTCGGGAACGTCTTCATCAGTCGAACAATAGACAGGAATGGAATGCGATCCATCACCGGTCGACGTGAAAGCCAAAACACGCACCGAGTAATTTGTGGCCTTCATAAGTCCATGCAAATAAGTCTCCATGTTCGACGTTCGCTTCACTTCACTGGCAGTGAACTCGACTGGCGTGGGGCAAAGAAAACAAAAGAAAATTTCCGGCAATAAATCATTTTGGGAACGGAAACTTTTACTTAGCGTGAAGAGCGTAAGGAAAGTGAATGTTTAATCTTACGTTGTTTGGCCAAGGGACGGTAAAGCACTTTGTATCCTTGAATTATTCCACCATGGAACTGTAAAGGTGGTTCCTGCCATGAAATCTTAATGCTCTGCGAAGAGAGCGAGGTGCAGTTAACGTTCTGCGGAACGGCCTCAGGAACTCCTTCCAAAGTCGTTCCCACGACGGGCGTCGACCACGGTCCGGGAGCAATACTGTTGAATGCACGGATGCGAATGGAATACTTAGCGAACTTTCGCAGGCCGGTGATTATCGATTTTGTGGTCGCCCAGCCATGAACAGTTATTGTCTTACTAACAGTTCTGTTTGGATTGATGTAATTTATATTTTGTCGCTCTTCGGTATAATTTACGGTAAAGCCCAGCAGTTCACCGTTCCATGAAGTTTTCTGCGGAATCTGCCACGTCACAATCAATTCTCCATCGTTTCCCGTGTTCACTTGGATATTGTGGGGTGCATCTGTGGGCGCTTCTTCCTGCGTTTTTATCACAATTGGATCTGTGTATGGACTTTTTGCAATCTCATTCACCACCAGCATTCTCAAATAGTAGGTCGTGGCCGGATGTAAGCCCCCGATTGTTGCTTGCTCACGTGGAATGCCGTCAAAGCTGATTGAAAGAAGAAAATCTTAATTAAATCAGATAAGCTATAGAAAGTATGGTATCGACTTTGTGTGGACGTTGCTTGTTAAAAGTTTTCATTTTGTAAATTTGGTAAGAGAGTTTTATCAAAGTTTAAGCTTTTGAAGAGCTTTAGAAAAGCTTTTCAAAATTTTCCAACCAAAGAAACTTACGATGTAGAAATCCCAACTGACGGTAGCGTGAGGTTGTAAACGTGCGGGCCCTTCCATTCTTCTTCTGGTGATGAAATAACTGAATGGTCATGCAACGATCTCAAGGGCTTGTATTGGACGAGATATGAAAGCACGGGAGAGTTTCCGTCGAACGGCCGTTTCCAGGATAATTTCACTGTTCGACTTTTGACTTCGAGAACTTCACAGTTTGTTGGCGCTTCAGGGCTCTCTATTTTAAGAAACGAAAGACGTTGAAAAGGGAAATACGGAAAAATAATTGAAATTTGAGAGGAAAATTGGTTCCACAAATTCACGCTTTACCTTTAACGGCCAAATAAATGACATGTTCACTCTTGCCATATTGATTTTCCGCTACGCACTTATATTTTCCGGAGTCGTGACGGTCCGAGCGACTAATCGTGAGTTGGGAATTGACACCGTCGTCAGTTTTCATCTCGGCAATGTTGATTCGGTAGTTATTGAGGTCGATGCGATTGTTGCTGTGTGTCCAAACGATGTTAAGTGGCTCATCCCCCATCGCATGACAACTCAGCATGACAGGATCGTTGCGACGGGACGAAACATTCTTCGAAGCGAAATCAAAACGTGCTGGCTCATTCACGTTCACGTAAATTATTTTCTTCAGCCCATTGCCTATCTCGTTGTTAGCCTGGCACATATAGAAACCCTCATCATCGGTTGTCGCAAAGTTTACAGTTAGCGAATTATTCTTCAGCAGTATCGCTTGAAACTCCTTGGATGCCTTATTCTTCCCCTTGAACCATGTGATTGTCGGCCGTGGGTAGCCAATAGCCTCACAATTTATCGCTATTGGATTGCCGAGCATGGCATTGGTGTCCTGTGGTTCAAATGTCCACTGAGGGGGAACTAAACGAGATTTAAAATTTATTAGTTTTGCCCATCAACAAGTTGATTGCACACATGGGAGGCACAAGACTGTTACCTTTAACAAATAATTCAGCCGTGTAGTTCACTTTCGCCGCTGAGTTTGTCGCATAGCACGTGTACTTGCCGCTGTGACGCGACGTGATGTCTTTAAACACCAACAGCGAGAAGAATTCGTCTTTCTTCTCCATCACCTGCGGCAAATAAATTGAAATCGTTCAGTTAATTCGGAGATAACTGTCAATAACAGTTGAAGACAGCGGCAGTTATTTGAACGCATGGCAAATCGAAGTCAACTTTATCTTGGAACTTGGATTTGACTAAAACTTGAGTTTTTTCTTACCTGCAAGCTTAGCGATAGTGGCGACCCATCTTTGTACCATATGAAATAGACAGGCATGTCACCCGACGACACTGAACAGCTAATCTGAGCCCGGCCGTTCTCCTGGAGACTCTTGGGAAAGAAAAACGGTTCGATCACTGGTGGACTGTTGACATTGATTTGGATGTCACGGCGTGCTTCTTCACCGCTTCTGGATCTAACGATGCATGTGTAGCTTCCAGCATCGTGAGACGGATCGATTTGGTTGATTTTCAGGAAACCTCCCTGCTGAATATTTGATATCGAGAATCGAGAATCTTCAGAGAAATCAAAAGCTTTTAATGTTGCATGATGCGGTCCATGAATATTTGAGATCAACTTACTAGACATTATCTCGATGCCGGCCTTCTCCCATCGAATGTTATCAATCGGGTAGCCGGAAAACGGACAAAACAATACCAAGTCTTCACTGGCGATGGCTTTGATCGGGCTAATGGCGCGCACGTAGGGAGGCCCGAAAATGTTCAAGCGTGCCGAGTGCGATACAGAAGTGACGGTATTTGTAGCTGTGCATTTGTAAAGGCCCCCGTCTTCGGGGCGGACGTGTGAAATGTTCAAATGACTAATGACATCACCTGATACATCGACGTATTGGCCCATTGCATACCGGTGAAGAGAAGAAACGTCTAGAATCGGCTGGGAATCCAGAAGCCACGTAAACTGAGCGGAGCGAAAAGGGTGGAATTGTAAAATAAATGTTCGTGCCTGGCAATTTTTTCACGTGAATAAAGCTTCGAATTACCTGAGGTGGCGGTGAGCCGCGTGCCGAACATTTCAGAGAAATATGAGGCCCTGGACGAACGTTCTGTTCAATGAATCTGTAAATCATTTCGGGGTATGTGTCTGAAAAATTCGAGAGGCGAAGGATTTCCATCAATAAATCTCCATTATAAAAAGTTCTTGACGTGAAGATAAAGATTTCGATTTGAGTAAAGTTTTTGAGCTTTTTGGGATGAGAAACGTGAGATTTTGTTGGTGCATCCGTCATGATGTCAAAATCAAATTGACCAGCTTGTAACGAATCTCGAATTTCACTTCTAATAAAATACAAGAGACATCACTGCTTAACGCATCCCTTACAAGTGAAAACTTTTCAAGAATAAAGCTCATTAAAATTTTATAAATTTCCACCTCAGATTAATACGACAGGGAGTTAATGCAGGCAGTCTCTAGACTGTGAATTAAAACGTCTGTCTCACAACTTCGTCCAAAATTTAATGATTAAATGTTGTCTTACCTCCCAGTTTCAATTCCCCAGCTGCCTGCACGCTGCCCCTCAAGTTTGAAACCAAGCACTGATAAATTCCCTTGTCATCCCGACCGACATCGTCAATTCTTAATGAGTTACTTGCTACGAGTGTGAATCTGGAATCGTAGTAATTATGTTAGGAATTAATTTCGTAATTAATTAGTCGTGGATTGGGATGAAAACTATGACAGGAATATTGAATGGTTACGGCAAACACGATAAAATGATGAAGCAAGGAAGAATAACTGATGGGAAAATTACGAAACAGACACGAAAATCGTCTTTATAATAGCAAATCTCTTTTAATTATACTTTTGCTTTTAATCCTCTGATGAATTCACTTGAGCTATAAACCGAGAGATAAATTACTGTGGAAAGCATCAACACATCATAACGCTTCGGTGAACTCATTCACTCGGAGTAATGAAGGAACCAAGTGAGGGCGAGGAGAAGAGACGAACAAGGTGCTGAGAATAATAATAATTAGAATGTTTGTAATCTCTTTCGTTCCATACTCAAGCATTCATCTTTTTTCTCCACTTCTTCTCTAGGCAAAGCCATCATCCCCTTAACGATGGATATTAAAAACAAATTTGCACTTTATGAACATGTAATATTCATATAATCCCTTTCATATTGTGTTTCCATTTAAAATACTTTATGTTTGCCCCTCCTACTCACACCACCTCAGCGTTAATAACAACTGAAACAGAAATAATGAAGAACAAACAATGAAAGAGGATTGGTAAGGCCCAACTTTTAATGAGCTTTTATATCGCTGCGGATGTTAGTTATAGATGGAAAGTGGCAGATAAATTGCATTGATCTTTGGTCAGGTTCTCAAAAGCTTCTGGAGAGCTTTTGAAAAGCTTCGAAGAACTTGTCAAAACTTATAGTGTTAGTCTTTGACTCTCGATTTATTGAAATGATTTAGGTTTATCTAGCTAAAACCTGTCAAACTGAAGTGTATACATTGGTTTTTCAATCTTGTGACAAACATTACACTCCATCCAACCCATTTAAGTCCATTCTAGAAACGAATAAGCTCATGCAAAAGGATTTAAGAAATAAATCTTACTTGCTGCTACCCTGAACATCATCATTTATGATAGATTTGCCGTTGTGAAACCATTCTATGTGTGCATCAGGCGATCCTGATATTGAACAATTGAATATTCCTGCAGCATTTGAATTCACAATCTGATGCTGGGGACTCATGTGAGCGGAGAGATATGAATACACTCTTAAGATTATTTCCAATTTCAGTTCGCCATATTGGTTTGATGCCTTGCAGATCTGGAAATGGACAAAGACGGAGAAGTCCGTTCATGCATAAATATCAAGAGAGAGTAAACTGTCACATGTAATAAATTACCCATCGGCCAGCATCTCGGTCATCAACATTTCTTATGAGTAAAAGCGTTTGGGAAGGGACGATTCTCTGCGACGATGGGACCGAGTAATACGAGCCCGAGTTGGATAAGCGATACCAAGTAAATGTTGGCAGCGGATTTCCTTGAATGTTGCATGGCAAATGAACTTTGCTCCCTCTATCTACGTTCACTTCGACTATTGATTTTTGACTCGATTTTGGAGCCATGTTTAGAGATGCTTCTGTAGACGAACGAGAAAACGAGAATCCTTTAAATAAGAAATGATGTTAAATGACATACATGCTGGTGCATGATGATCTAAGAAACCATTCTCTGCTCATTTTCCGTTTATCGTAAGAAATTTTTCATGAAAAAGAAATTTCTCTTTTCATTTGCTGCTTTTCTTGCCATTTGCTGATGAGTTTCTGCGAAAAGCAACGACTAACGATAGAATCATTGACGTAGGTCTTTGAAATGAACTTCAATAGGGGTGGAAAGTCTTTTTTGTGGCATGGAAAAGTCATTTAATTTTTATCAAAGCGAATTTTCGATTGATTTGTAGCTTCATCCATCAATTTGATGTCATAATCAGGGACAGTAGAAAGTTTCAAAATGGCAGGAAACTCCAAATATCTTCATAAAAATTTCTAGTTCAAGTCCATAAACTTTCATAAATGACACAATTTCTGAAGAACATCGAAGACTTTCTGATCAGTAACCCTTGATTATTTTTAAAGAATGTTCTTCGATACATCGTCATTGTTCACTTGAGTTCATAAAACATTTTTGATGCAAAGTTTATATTTAAAAGGAGACAATTTTTCCTTTTTTTAGACACAACGTCGTTATTTAGTTCGACATGTTTTCCATTACAATTCAGGAAGCAAAGAAGAAGCTGCTTGAATAATGGTACAACATAGCCCTCGAGGCAGGAAGATGAAGACATAAAATTACAATTTAGATGTTTATCAATATTTATTCTTCATACACTCACCTTTTATCGAAAGCGAAGCCGCTTCACTAAGTTTTCTCTCCCCGGTTAAGGAGTTTGTGGTTAGACACGAGAATTTCTTGTTTGCGTCGTCAGGACGAACGCTTCTAATGCACAAATCTCCATGACCACTAGCTACGATGAATCGACCACCTGTGAAAATTGGCAGAGTTGAAGGGATTTTAGATGAATTAATTATCGAGACAGGCACAAAGCTTCTCATGCAACTGCAAGCCCCTAAGTTTCCAGAGTGAACACAAACCCGGTAGTACACATCATAAATTTTTAATGAAATCGATTGCATAGTTTTGGGTTACGCATGTTCATTTCAAAAGTGAGATAAATGAACAAGGGGGGCGGTCGACCGTTGTTTGCATTTATGGCCGTCGATTCGTATTAAAGTATTTATTCATCTGTGTGTTAATAAATTGTGAAAATTTCTCTCTCTTTTGCGTCCATCGGTGCATTGCGCCCGGGTGAAAATTGCCAAAAATAATTGGGTCAATAATTTGAATCGAGTGAACGGCATGGGGGATGAGAGTAACATGGACAGTGGGCATGCAGTGGAAAAAATAAACATAATTTTTGTGACATTTTTATTCATAGTCATCGTGCTACAAACAGAGAAAGCATTTCCGGAAAAAGCCATTGACAAGCGACGCCAACAACTAGCAGTTTGTGAATGGACCACAAACGTTATCACTAAATAAATTTCAATGAAACCCATTTTCAGTTGATGGAAAATGTAAAAAATACACTCGAGTGGAGTGGTTGCTTTAATGGAACGGAGTGAGATGGGGGGAGCGGAGATTATCCAACATAAATCATAATGGAAAGTAAAGTGAGTTATTCCAAGCGAAGCTTTCCGACTCAAACTTTTGCAGTTTCTCGGAACGAATAAAAAACCATTGAAGCGTGAACCGAATCTTCTCCAACATGCCTTCATTCAATTTACTCTCCCGACATGTGTATGTACACTGAGTTTAATGTTGTAGCAAGACAAGAAAGCAAAACGTTGTTCAACGATGCATGAAAACATAATCTAACATGACAGATAGGCAAATAGTGAACGAGAGGGATGAAAAATCAACAAAAGCTTTTTGCGATGGAAATTCGATAGATTGGAAAGTGTAAAGCTTCATTTGATGAATGCGTAACGTGGAGTTCTTTGCTTTAATAAATTTTCGATACCATCGAAAAGTCTTTCGCAATAATGTTCCAAATCACGTTGTGTTTTGATTCAATCTTGTTTAATTAAAAGTTTCCGTAGTTTATGTCATGCACAACAATTTTTTTGTTGACGTTTTATCTTTTGAAAAAGCGCATCGTGGCCAATAAAATTTGGCGATAACAAAAAAAATTCACGCGTGACGAACTCTTCAAATCGATCTTTTTCAGTTTCATTACATCATTTTTCAGCACACGATTGCCAACGTTCTTTAGAGGACGTGGAATCAAAACCGATAAAGTCATGAAAGGGAACTCGAGTTGAGTGATTTCAGATTTTCGTTTGACTGACGAAGACATCGAAGGCTGCTTCGCAATTCAAATATTATTTTAGGATCGCTTTTACAAAAGATTACCGTTCTGGAGTTGGATTGAGTTTGTTCAGGCATTGTTGAATGATGTAACGGTTAACGTTTTATACTATAAGCCTTCGGAATTAGAAATTGTACAAACAAAGGCTTTCTGTTACTAAAATTTGTTTACTTTTTATCTTAAGCCTGCATGTTCAGCTTCGATACAAACTGGATTACATAAAATTCTTGTCAATCTCAAGTCTACGCGTCACTGGATCACAACTCACTATTGCCTTTCCACAATCTACTATCAAATCACTTGCCATCGCGTCTTAATCCACTCTGGCACAAAACTGTCACACGTCTCCAAGTCAACGACGAGAGAAATGTCGATAGGGCGATATAAAAGCTTTCACAAATGAAATGCTTTGCAAGAAGTTAATCTTTCAGTGAGCATACATGAATCAAATCCGCATGCTCCACAGCAAAAAGCACAAAATAAGAAGCCCTTAATTCACTAAAATCATTCCTAATCCTTCAATAATATTCATGACCTCATAAAATAGAAACATTTATAATTCGCTACATGTTAAAGACTTTGTTTTGTGCGGATGGAAACGCTTCGAGCACGAATGGAATTGCGAAAGATTTTTCTCTGTTCCTTTTCTCTCATGCCGCTCGTCTATTTAATAAATTGCTGAAAGACCTCATAATAATTTATCTATAAAAGAACTTTTTTATTGTCGAAAATATAATTGGCTTCGTTTTTTCTCGTTCTTTGCCCTTTCGGTGCTTTTTATTTCGGTGCCGCGCACTGTTTAAGCCGAACATTCATATGAGTTGAATCCATAAATTGGGTAATTTCGGGAAATTTATGGTCCGGGCAAACCAATAACATTAATTTTACGGCATCGCTCATTATTAATTATTTCTCTTATACCCAAACGCAAGGAAATTCGTCGTAAATTACACTTTATTTGGCTTGTTAGATGTTTGATACTCACTAATATCACTGTTGTCAGTCAGCAGCTCTTCGTCTCGGTACCACGACGTTATTTCAACATGTTCACGCGCTTGGAGTGGCACGACGCACTTCAGAAAGGCTACATTACTGAGAAGCACTTCATGTCCTTCAACTTTGACATCGTAGAACTGATGAACAATGCCGCGAACGTGAACGTTTCTACTGATTATCGTTCCGCCCTGATTGGTCGCTTGGCATCTGTAAACTTGGTCGTGAATGTCTGATCGGTAGAACTGTGACGAGAATGCAGGGAACTCGATTGTTCCGTTCCCCGTCAGTTGCCTGCAAGCGAAACTCAAATTAAAATGATGTTGACAATGGAAACGTGCTGCTTTCTCAAGTGAACTGTCTCTGAACGTCGCCAAGAGATATTGAAAATATTTTAATAAAAACGTCTCGGATTACGAGAAAATGCTTTGATGCTTTATTAAAGAAGTAGGCGCAATTGTAAGACTTGTGACGTGCGAAAGAGATTTATGATCTTTGACGGGGATTTGCACCAGCTATTGTCTGATTTCCACATTCGCCAGATTTAAAATATTCAGCGCAACCATAAATCAAAAGACTTTCGCACGTTCATAAATCACACTTGTTTATGGCATTTTGACTGGCTGAACCTCCTTAAATCACCAGGATTGGGCAAAAGCTCGACACGGAGAAGGTATCAAAAGTAATTCAATTGAATCGGTGCCAGTTAGCTTTTGGCGGACATGTCAGTTGATTTGTTGACGGTGATTTTGATGGACTTTGAGACCTACTAGACTCGTTTTATGAACATTTAAGTGCTTAAATGCTAATCTGCTAGTCAGTTTTTTAAAATTTCAATAGCTTTTTAACTAAAAATTAGAATTTCTTCGTAGGTCTACATCTCGTCATGCGATAGTCCTTAGAATTTAGTCAAAGATCTGTTGAACTGCTTAGGAGATTTCTACAATGAAGGTTAACATGAAATTTTACTTTTGAAAATTCCAGTGACACAATCGTTAAACACATCTTCATCTAGAGAAATCATATTTCAATATCAAGTTGATCACAAAAGCCTTTTTCAATCTCCTTGTCTTACATTCTAACAATCTAAGCTCAGATGACTTAAGAGCATTAAAAGTTTATGACAACGTTACCATGAAGTTGCATAATGTAAGTCAATACATTGTCTCGTGAGACGGCAACCCAGCACGAGATGCTCTGATGCGCCGCCATGAATTCGATATGACATTGAAGTGGAGCACAAACTCTTTATCTAAATTGTAGTCAAACTTTGAGACTTTTATCTTTTGTTTGTGCGGCTCAATTTTGTTAAATTGAAACGTTTTATCAACATGTTGTCTCGTGAATTGCAAACAAGAAAGGGCGAAGAAAGAAATTCAGACGGAAAAGAGTAAGGAAACGGAATATTATGTAAATTTTATGGTAAAACATGCGCCCGAACTTTAGATTTCACTTAGCAGTGGCAACAGAGAAGCAAGCCCGAGACAGCAGATGAAGGTTTTAAATAAATTGAAATTTTTACAGTTCCATCAAGTCGAGTCGTGATGCTTACAATTTGCATCGTCGCATGTAGTGGAAATGTTTTTAACTCGAAACAAGTCGCATAAAAGTTTTCCGACGAAGTTTTGTTTGTCGTCAAGGATTACAAGTGTGGAAACATCATCATCTACTCGACTCTCTAATCCTGATTAAAAAAATCCATGCCATTGTTACCGGAGCATTAAATGAAATAAAGACGAGAGACTGAAACAATGGAAAGAACCTAAACACCCCTACCAGATTATTTTTTGTTGTTGTTGGTCATGAAAAATGTTGGCTAAAAGGGCAAAAAACTGAATGGAAAAAGTCCCCAAAGAAAAATTAATCTCTAATTTTTTCATGCTTCTTGTTCTGGTTTTCTTTCCATTTTGTTTCGTGTTCATTTCTGTCGATTTTGTGGCAGTTATAGACAGTGGCTAGGGAATTTTATACATTAAAACGGGAAGTTGACAGCGACATCGGATGTAAAAGTGACTTCCATTTATAAATTGTGTTTCATGTAGTCTGATGCTGGGATAACTTGGCGTGGTGTTGGAATTTGTACGCCGGTTAAAGGAATTTTGTGAAATTTTAAACTTCGAATCAAGCGGAACTTTAAATACGCTCTAAATAATGACAAAATGCTTCTTCTTGAACCCATCATTGGCCGATTATTGCTATGGAACGAAGTCAACGAGTTTTATTTCTAATTTTCTTAAAAATGAGAAAATGTAATCTTTGAAATTTTGGATTTGATGAAAGCGGTGTTCACAAGCGTTACAATGAATGAAATGGTTCAAGATGTATTTTTATACTTTCACCTAAGAAAAGTTCTGTAGCTTCAAAGAAGTGATACTGCGAACGTATTTTGAAAACATTTTCTTGATTAAAATGATAAATTTCAAGTTTTCACAACTGAAAGACGCGAAAAAATCATCAGTCCATTAAACAAAAGATACTTCTGTGGACATCACATCTTAAGAACCCCAACTAAAATACATCACCTTGTCAGTAAAAATTTACCGCTACGCCCAGTCTTTCAAATTTTTATATCTGTTACTTAACTTTTTGTTAAGACGACAGAGGGAAAGCTCCAAACAAATATTAGTTCAGCATGTTAAACAATTCGTTTTGAGAAAGCAGAAAAGGATGAAGAGTTTGTTGATTGTACGAACCTTAATCCGGGTACTGAGTTAACAATGGATCCATCCTTGGTGAGCCACGTTATCAGGGGAATGGGATTGGCATGGGCCACACAGGTGACTTGAGCGCCGGTGTTGTTGCTGAAAGTTACAAGCGACGGCGGTTCTTGCACGAAGGACGGAATTTGAACGAGTCCGTGTCGACTATGGTCGCTAATGATAATCGATGCTATGCATACTTGGTAAAATCCTATAAAAGAGTCATTTGCGGTTTCAAAATCGAAACATATTTCATGCTCGACCAATAGTGGAATTTGATGGCCAAAAAAAATAAACGAAATCATCCCGAAATTAGTGAAATTAAGTTTGAATAATTCAATGGGTTCATCAATCAGTCACTTTTAATTATAGCAAAGGCATTGTCAGTTGATGGGAATAAAATTGACTTCAAACCAAATACCGACTTTGATGAAGTTCAGCTCTCAATCATTGAGCCGTCGGCTGCTTAACGAAGTTGTCAGCTTTTTTGCGAAGCATCAATTTGCGTCTATTTTCACGATTAAATTTCAAAAAGTTTGACCGGTCCATTGTTGACGTACGCATCAACACAATAGCTTCATGAAAAATTTATCAAACTCGTCGAGAACTCTTCACGGACATTATAATTTCGTGCTCTACATAAAGCGCATATTGCTTCGAACAGTGCTGAGACAAGGGAGAACAGCAAAAAGAGAGAAATTATCATCTTGAATGTGATGATCTGCTTGGACATGATGCATCAGCCAGCTCAACGTCCAAAATGTCCTAAATGAGTTCATAAACAGGAACAAAAAAAAATATGAATTTTGAAAAATGAGGATTTGTCAAGAGCAAGCTTTCGAGTTTTTTTTGGGTCACAAAATGAACTCTTTTCTGTTCTCAAAAACTGAATCAACTTGGAGGGATTTACATTTTTTCCGATAAGTTCTTGCTTTGTTCGGTGATGTAACGTTTCTCAGCAATTATGTAACTCGATAATGTGAATACATTAACAGTTACACAAGTTTTGTTACTTTCAGCTTTATTTTTCTGTTCAGATTGAAATTACTTCTGCTTCCTTACTTTAGCTCCCAAAAATTAACCAATATTTACACTTTTCAACCGAGAATCCAGTTTCCAACGCTCTAAAAACTATCCCAGATGGTCTTTTGCCCGACAAATATTGGCACTAAATCCTATTTCAAGCACTCCAGTGCTGAGCATTTGCATTTGGAACACTTAAAAATGCATGAAACATAGAATTTTGTCTAAATTCCTAACTTAAGTAACACATTCAGCCCTAAAAACCCTTCCTGCTTGCCACAATCTCTTAGCATCGACTTTATTTATTTAAGCATAGATATGTTAAAACCCTCTAACCAATCAAAATTTAAACACTGATAATAAGTCTCTCTAAAGAAACCGCAGTAAAGCTCCAAACCAGGCAGAGCACAGCACTAGCACCACAAAGAGTTCTTCTCGCCTTTTTAGCATCGCATAAAATACTGACGCAGCATTTTCCACAAAAAACCACTTATTATTACTCCACTCGTCCTTTGTTGGAAACGTTCACCGCATGAAAATTTACAAAATCTTTTAAAACACTTATGAGGTGGTTTTGCATGCTTAATCCAGCACATTCACGGAAAAGGAGAGAAACAAGAGAAAGCACACGAACGAAAGAAAAGAAAACCTCACGATAAATATTTGATGTTTACTCTCCGAGTGGATGAAATTTTTGCACTTACGAAAAGAAGAATTCTTCTCGAGATTTTTTATGATGCAAAACATTCGAATTCAGAATTTATAAACTCGCTCTCGACACACAAGTTCGAGCGTGTGTGTTTCGGCGAAAAGGATATTTGATCATGTTCAGGCATTTTTCTATGAATAAAATATCAATTTTTCACCAGAGAGAAAGGAGAATGCCAATGCAAATTGTAATAAAAAGTTCCAACGCTTTTAAGCACCGAGCCTGGTCATCGGATTTTGACATGTTTTAGTTATGGTGTTAACTGCGCTGTTTGTGTATCTTTCAGCTTCTAAAGCTGTCTGGGCAGTAAAAGTCAACTTTAATCTTATTTGCTTACAAATACATCGTTTCGCCAAGGTTTCGTCTAAAAATGGTTGAATTGAAACTACGTCAACGATTTTTAATCCTTTTTCATCTGAAAAATCCTTCGATTTTTCTTATATAGCACGTAAAAAGTTGAACATTCTTCAACATCAAATTCCCGGCTTTTAAAATTGAGATGGCTTTGAAGGCACTTTAATTTTTCATCCACACATTCGTAAGCTTTTGAAAAATCTCTTTTGTGTGTTTTCGCTCGGATTTATCTATGAAGTGTCTGGATTTTCTTTTCTGCTTCCGTTTTTTGCCGCTTCGCTCGTTGATGCTTCTCTTATGAATTATGTTTTCAATTACATGGAGTACTTGTTCTTGAATGAAAAACAAGTGAGTGAATTGCTTTAAAAGCCGTTGTGGTGACGTTAGAGAAACAATGGAAAAAAAATTCTTGTATGATTTCTTTTATTTTCATGACATGCCACTACAACGTCTCTTGCAAGCAAACCATTCGTCAAACCATTGTTTTCTGCTTGTTTATCGAAAAAGCATGTTGAGCGCGACTTCACTTTGATTTATTGAAGTCGCTTACTCCACAGGATATAAAGGAAATAATCGCACAATAGAACAAAAGCCTCGTGGCTTCCAACAACAAAGAGTAGGAACCTTTAAACAAGCGCGTTGTTGCTGTGTTTTAAGTCACAAAAGCATCTTGAAGTCACTAAAAGACTTTTCAGATACAGCTTCAGGGTTTAATAACACTCAGCGCTCTCCACACGGTCTATGAATAGCACAAAGTCTGTGCTGAGTCCGAAATTTTGCTTAGTCTAAAAGCTTTCTGATAGCCATGGTGCCGTTTTTTTTTTGTGAAAATGTTGAAAAATAGTCAAATGTTACATTGCAAATCATAAAAACGTTTTTTTGAATCATTTCGTGACAGCTTGCTTCATAAAGAAGTTCTTGATCATCTTCAAGAAAAGGAACAACATTTTATCAAAAAAGTAACAAAATTCTATCACTTTCTAAGTACCCATCGTCAGTATCTTTCTAAAGATAAAGGATCAAGAGTTATGAAGCCTCGTAATGAGTAACCCTCGGTCTCATGCTTTCCAATCTCTTGATTAATTGAAAACGACTCATCAAAGTTTATTTCTACGTGGAAATCGTAAAAGCGGAATAAAAATCACGTAAATTGATGAACGTTGAGTAGCTTTCTGTCGTTTTTCCTCAAGAAAACATCAAATTCCACTCTTTTATGGTCGAGTTAACGAGACTATGAAAAATGGAGTACTCTTACCTATTGAAATAAATATCCCGAAAGGGTTTTTCAGCGAAGGCAACTCTAACATTTTACATCGAGCGAAAATGTTGTCTGTTTTATTTCTGAATGAAGAAAAATCGTCGGAAAGGAAAGAAAAAGTTAGGCAAGCTAAAATCTCCACGGCGGAAAAAAGCTCAAAAGTTCTTTACTGCTAACGAGCAACAAATGAAAGGCGCTTTACGCTTATTTGAATCATTTTAACGATCCGCAACACAGGTCAGTTATTTTCAATTATGAGTTTATTACCACTTTAATCAAACATAAACGAGACAAAGCGATCTCAATTAGCAAACTTTTCACCCCTAAACGCATTTAAATATTAATTAGACTCCAAAAACAACTCAAAGAGAAGGAAAATTCCGAGTTAAATTTCTTCGACCCATCAAAATTAAATTCTGCAACTTTTGGGGGCTTCATTAGATTCTATCAACCCTCGAAGAATTTGTATCAGGATCAAATTACAAAGTTATCGTTCCCTAGGGCTTGCAACTTTCCTGAAAAGGAAATTGAATTTCCAGTTTTGGAAGTCAAAGGAACCTCAAATTCTTGTAAAATGTATTCTGATTCTTTGAACTGTTGATTCGACAACAGGATTTGATGTCAACTTCATCTTTGACAGAACACTAAACCAGACCACTAAACATTTTCGCTAGCGTTGCTTTGTTTCCAATATCAGAGTTCTGAATTCGTCAAATTGTTGGTTTTGGATTAACTTAAAAAGGTTCTTGGAACAATGAAATACTACTGCTGACTAAAATCCTGAAACTGTTGAGCGTGATTTCTTGGAAGATTCTCTAAGTTCAAGTCAAACATTTTTGTTCTTAAGCTTTCGGAAAAGTCTCGAGCCACACCAAAACCTATTTTCTTATCTCTCTTCCTTGAATCTTCTTTTTACAGTTCTCACACCCCTTTTCTCTGTTTGAAATTGAACTTTCTCCGCCGTAATGAAGTAATCAGGAAAATAATATGATAATTGGAATTCGCTGCTGGCCATTTGATTTTCATCAAAGCACTTTTATTGTTTCCTTTCCGTTTCTCGTTATTTTTCTCCCGTTTTTCTGTCCCTCGGAAGCATTTTAACAGCCTTTTGTGCAAATCGTGTTTTTGTCGTCATTTTTTCTTGCTTTGTGCTAACACTGTGAAATTTAATATTAATTCGTCTCATTGTTATTCAAAAAGAAACTTTAAACATTTTAAATGCCATGTCGAGTCTGCACACGATGAAATCCTTATGCACACACAGCACCGCCTTCTTTTGTCACTAATTTAATTACATTTTATTGAATTTTGTGCGAAACGATCCACATGAATTTTAATTACAATTTTGTAATGGAGATAATTTGGGTGCCCACGAATGCTTCGTTCCTTTTAAGCACTTCTTTGCACGTTCATTCTCGAGGAATTTTAATTACATTCTTAAGTTTTTTTGTTTTAAGAATATCAAATTTCACTGCCGAGAATGTTTACCTAAATTTTCATTCCTTCTTGGCTGCTTCACTTATGAGAATTTTCGTATTTTCTTATCTCATTTGGACTCGAAGGTTTTTATCACTCGAAGAAATAAATTAACCGTTAGCCCGCTCCAAACTTATCAGCGAATTTAAACAAAAAGTTTTTATTTTTCTTTCACCGTGGCGACCGCAGTTTGAATTATTCACTGTCGAAGTTATTTTTTGGATTATTTTTCCACAATAAAACTCAATTTGAAATTTTAATTTGTTTTCAGCCTTTAATCGCATTTTCACTGAAAAAAAAATTCCTTCTGCTTTTTTTTCAATTTAATTTCATTTTTATCTTCTTTTAAAAGTAAAATTATGTGAAAACTCGCTCGAATCGAATAAATTTCCATTAATCTACACTAAATGCATAATTTAATTTGGTTTCAATTATTTTATCCGCGAATTTCACTTGGCACTATTCAATTCTAAATGAACTTCAACGCAGCACTTGAGTGAATAATCCAGTCGTCACACTTGTTTAGACTTTTATAGCGATTGGTATCCATCGCAGGAATGTAATCCACTAGTAATCCATATCTGCTTATCTATAGATGATCCGAAGGAACACTTCTCGTACACGTCTAGACACTATAATGGTTTACCGGCAACTGTTTCATTTGGATCCTTTTTGTAGCGAAATATGTTGCGAGAGAAAAGCTTGCTTAACAGTTTGGGAACCGCTGAAGTTCGATGCTGCGCTTTAGCGAAGTGGAATTTATGAATGAAATTTGTAAATTTGTGTGTAAAAACGTGTCTTGGAGTGGGGAATGCGAATTATGATGCTTTGCGAAAGGAATGAGAAGAAATATTCAAAATATGTTTTCTTCCGTCGTTGCTCGCTACCTCAACAAATGTTCGTAATATCTCAATTCCACTTCACCAGAGAAGCAATATCGAGAATAATTGATGAATTAGTTACACCTGTACCCGAGAACAAAAAAGAAAAACTTTTAATAAAATTCCACGACGTGTTCGACAGAATGAAAACAGCTTCCAAGCACCATGTGCCGTTCCATGTTCTTTTGCTTTTGCTTGTTCACCGATTCTTTACGCTCAAATTTTCTAGTCACGTTCGAACTTTTGTTTCTCTACCAACTTTAATGGGGTAATTTCCATCACCGTATTAATATTCGTTCGTCTCGTGCTTTCGTAAGCTCGAGATGAAAATGTATCTAGAGAAAACAAGTTCCAAGGAAGCAATTATTCAAATGAAGTAATTTGTTTGAGTGAATTTACAATTTACAAAAGAATTAAGTTCCAGTTCACTTCAAGTGTTTTAACAGAAACACCTTTTGAACACTTTTCATGTAGAAACAACTGAAATCAGAGGAAAATTCTTTCAAATGTTTGAGCAGAAATACATCCAAAATAAATATCAAGTGAAATACAAACTTGTTCTTCATAAGAAATCAAAGAACTTGACGTAATTTTGTTCGAATTCAATCAAAAAACTCCAACCAGGCGAAGTTCCAAGTGGAATAGAAAATGCTCAGAAGCTTTTGATTAACTTCATCAAGCAATTACATTTGAAAATAACTCAATTTATTGAAAATTGACTTCGCTAGGTCCCATCTACTAAATTTACCACGCTCCAGTCATCTTGCTGTTTGATCAAAGTTATATTTTCCTGCGACAAAAAACTTTCTTTTTAAGAATACTTTTTGTGCTTTCTTTGTAGCGCTTTTTTCTCAACGCTTCTTTTATAGCGCTTCCAACTTTTGCTGTAACTTTTTATGTCCTAATCTTGATAGCATACGTTATAGAAAGAGCGGGTGAAGGGGACGGGAGGGAAAGCGGAAGATAAATAATGATCTGCTAACAGCTTTAAGTAAATAATCGGATTTAATTTGAAAACTTTTCTCCTCTCAAAATCTTAAAAGGACGAACGAAAGGAGAGAATAAATTGTCATGAAAGCATAGATCCATTAAATTAAATCAGTACATGAACGAAATTTAAAGGCAAACTTCATCTGGCTGCAATAATTTATTGATTCACGTTTTATTGATAAAAGTTTTTTTTAAACTGCGGAAAAAGACGGAGCCAGAGCCAGTGCACTGATAAAGTCATTGGGATAAGAAATGGAAACTTCTTCAGTAGAAATTTAAGTTCCTCAAAGAGTTGAGTGAGTTCGAAAGTTTTTCTTCGTTGTTGGCTCAATTTCATGATGTTCCGTTGAGTTTTCAGTCAACGAAGGGTGACCGAAAAGCTGGAGGAAGAAGTGTTGACAACAAGCGAGTTTTCTGTTAGAAGAGAAGCCGTTGTTCTAAGTTACCGATGCAAGCGAATTGTCGGAGACAACTATTGCACAGTTGATTGAAGCAATTCTCCTATAACTTAAGCAACTTAAAAAAATAAATAAAACTAACGTAAACATCAGCTTTCAACTTTTATAGACAGTGGAGTCTCGTGGAATATTCGAGTCCTTAACATAAGGCTTCTCGTCTTTGCTAAAGCTGATTAAACCAAACAAGTTTGATAACCTGGAGATTTAGTTCCTTGTCGTAAGATTCCATGATCAAGAAGTTCTACTGTATTTCATTTAATTCAATTTAACGGCATTACAAATCATGCCAATATCAATGAAAATTGTGCTGTAAATGGCGACACCCTAAAGACTCCGTTTTAACTTATGAAACGTAAATACTGAATGTAAACTCTTAATGGAATTAGTCAGCCTTATTGCCTTAGAAACTTTTTAATTACAGCCTGAGCTTTAATTGTGAAATGAGGTTTGCGAAAAGATTTATTAACTTTTCCGCCCAAATAAACACTGTTTTAAGACTGAATGAAGGCTCGCGGTGATTAATAACTGTGCAGTATTTGGCGACGTTGCTTTCACGAATTGTCAATTCATGCTGTTGATTTATTTATTTGGTAAAGTTTTGCTGTCATGATTCATCAGTTCATTTCATCCGCTGACCCAAAACTCAAAACTTCGGGAACAATTCGCCAAATGCGCGCGGAAACTATTTTTTTCGAATATATAGACATCGATAAAAGGTTTTAGGCTCAAAATGTGGATTTGATCGATTCACACAATAAATCTTGAATCGGGAGGGAATTGAATTCTCCTAATCGCATTTCCCAGGAAAATTCCTTAAATAAAATTGAACGCTAGCTATCAAGTCTTGAGTGACAACAAAATAGACGTAAATCACCGAAAATCTATTCTCCTGTCTATGCTGGCCCTGTTGTGCAGCACTGTTGACCTATTAAATAATGCACGTCCAAATAGAGTGCACTAGTCTTTCCGGGGGAATTCTAAACAAACATGCACGTAAAGTGTTCAATCGGGTTTTAGGCATCTTGCTACCTTTGCACTCATCGCTGGCTGTGTCCATTTACGGCACTTGAAATTTATTTATATATTTTGTGTGTGCTTTCAGAATATCCTAGATAAGTCTCCACTGGCGCTTTACTTGTTCATGCCAGAACGATGCAGGAAAATTCGATTATAATCCCACACATACAGTCGTCTCTACATTTTTTTATATTGTGTGCGGAACTAAATGAAAATACAAGAGAAACAAAACTTTTATTTCTCCATTTAGACGTATTAAAATGCAAATTTAAATTGAGTGCGATCACAAGAGAGTATTTTCCCCTGGAACATGCTTTTTGTGTCATGTTGTTTTGGAATGTTTGGGATGGAAAGTTGTGTTTTATAAGATTTTCAATCGCTCTGATATTTAGGCTATCGAGGAGTTTTAAAAATTCAGAGCTCAAGTCGGATTGCAGCTAAATTGCAGTTAAAAAGAAACGACATGTGAGCAGCGTTCATGTGCTATGCTGAAGATCCAAATTATTTTTAAATTCTATTAAAAAAATTGTTCTTTTCCGTGAATTTAGAAAACGAAGAAGAAAGTAGAACCTTCAAAGACTTTTTCCTGCGCAGCTAACCAGAGATGAAAGCTTTCATGAAATTTCGTGGAAAAAAACTCAATTAATTGAATTATTCAATGATTAATGTTTCTAACTGAAGAAAGCAGTTCAAAATCTGGCTTCGTCACAAGCTTTTTTCATTCAGGCAGGAAACAAGAGGAATTTTGTAATTAATTACATCCCGTAATGTCGTCATACGTGTCGTCGGTCGTTGAGGAGGGGTGGCAGACATTCCTGGAGGGAGAAGCATTCGGCAATAAATCGATTTGTCACTCTTGCGAAAAATTGTTCGTTTCAAGGATATCATCAATTTATTAGATGTTCATTGTTACAATCACGAGAATTAGGATCGGCAACCAAACTTGATTTAACGTATCAGTGATTGCACATAAGCTTAGCAGGAATTAAAACGAGTGGAAAAATCAACACTGGCAGTTTGGACTTGATGCGGACATCCTGAAGGACATAACTTTTCACGTCTTCATCAGTTTTGTATTTCGTAGGACGTCACGCAGCAATAAATTGCTATTTTCTTTTGCCTCAGATTGTCGCCCCAGCTTCCGCTCAGAATGAAGAATTTCTGCCGCAATTTGTGTGTTTGCCGAGACTTACATCTTTTATGCCTCGTTTGGTCAGAAGCCTATGAAGAAATAGCGTTTGATTTGTTTTATTAGGAAGGATGTGGGTTGCAGAACTTCATTCTCTCTCTTTTTGTGCTGATGTTCACCTCTATAAAAATAAATAAAATTACGTTAAATTACAGAAAAGGAAAGAAGAAGAGACGGGCGAGAGAAAAAGGCAAAAGGCAGGAAATTTTATTTCTTTTATATTGAGCCAAAAAGGAAATGGATCATGTGCGCTATGCAGAGAGTTGAAAAATCGACTTTATGGCACAGGAACGGCCCAAAAAGAAGCACCAAATGTTGCTGATTGTTTGGTCTTAAAGTGAAGGGTTGAAAGTTTATATTTGGTCAAATCACGTGCTCGATTTTCTTAAAGTCAAGAATTGATCAAAGCTTTTAAGATACGAAAGCTTAAGAACGCATGTTAGCTAGTGCACAAGAATTGAAATGTTAAAATTTTAAGCTGCCATTTCATTTAAAAATAGACAGCAATAATTAAATTCAGAATTCGAGTTTAAAAAAATCATACATACCGGAAGTATAAACTACAACAGTGAACGAGATGTGCTGAAAACATTTTAATTCCATCGAGTCATTTGGTACTTACAAGTACTTCATATTCATTGGGGCTTCTGCAAGTTTTTTTCATCAAAACTTCTTTTCGTATTAGAAAAATTCCAATTCCGGAATTCCATGACACGACCGTTCTCAACAACATCCAACGAAGAACTCAAGGCACACTAAAATGCAAGAGTATCCAAAGAAATCAAAAAGTTTGAAATTCTCTGGAAAAACTCGGCGCATGCCTTAGTTTGTTTCCTTTCGCTCTCTGCTGTCAGTAAATTGAATTGAAACATTTTTAAAATCAAGTTGTTACGGAGAATAATTTATGAACTTCATACTCTACATATCAAGCTTGCAAGATCTACAGATGATTTCAACCGGTGATTGCCTTTCTACTTTGTTGGAGAATTGGTGCAGAATTTGAAAGAACGGTTAAGTTTGTGCTTTTATGGTGCAAACGTGTGGAACAGCTGAGAAACGTTTTGAAAATGTTTTTATGGAACTGCTTCTTGCTGTGAAACTCTGATTGTAAAATAACAGATTGCTGAAACTTTTTGAACGTGTTGACTTTAGAAAATGATGAAGTTATTTCGGTCATTTGATATTTTACCTTCCAATTAAAATTAACTCGCAAAAATTACTGCTTTTCCTGTAACTTTAAAAAGAATTCCAAGTCCAATAACAAAACTAAAATCCTGCACAGTTTAGACAGCGCTCCAGTCACTGCCTAACACAAATGTTTCTTTGTTGTTGTTTGTTTGTAGTTATCCCTTCGTCAAACATAATTCCGTTTATCACATAATGACGAGAAAACTGTAATTCAATTTCTCCGACTTCAGTGAATTTTGCAATCAATTTAAATCAATAAGTCCAGCTTTGAATCTACGAATTGAGTTTGATTAATCAATCCAGCACTGACTTTCTCTATCTGTCTCCAGCTTCAACCAGAGCACTTATTCTGATTAAGCATTATTTTCACACTAACAGTTTGTTTGCCTAATTCAGACATGAAAATTATTGGCTCTGCCGGCCAGCCCGGGCAGCAAACTTGAACCTGACATAAATTGATTGATAATCAAGAACTACGTTTAAAAGTTTTTCACTCGCAACCGTCTCGGGCCGATGGTGAAACACGCAAACCCGTGATCGGAAACAAATTATGAAAGTAATTTGCGTGTTTCGGATGTTTTAATTAGTTCTCGAGTTGTGCAAATTTCGGTGCTTTCATCATTGGCTGTTTTCGTTGATGGTTCGCACTTCGATTCAATTTGTAAACCCCATGAGCTGAAACAGCATTTGGCGGTTTTGCCCATCTACTTTTGTTGTTTCCTTCATTTTTCAGAATATGCCGCCTGCATTTTGCAAATATCAACAACGTTGCATTGAGAAATCTCTAAATTTTTTTGTAGTAGACATCTTTGCTGCAAGCTGCTCCGGGAATCTGATGGGAAGCAAAGTTTCTGAATAATAAGACTGATTGAAGGATTCATTTGCAAATAATTCATGAACAAGAAGAATTGGAAGTGTTTTGATGAAGTGAAAAACGCGTTTTATTTCTCAAGAGATGTAATAAGGGTGAAATTTTAAATTAAATTCAAGAAAACTTTATCAAAATTCATCAAAACAAAAAAGTTTTCCATGCATAACAAAAAAAGTTAATAGCCTTAAATGACCGTCAGGTCACGGGCTTTAAATATAATCAATCAATGCATAACAAAACTAAAGGTTTTTAACAAGAATAAGAAGAGTTCCCTTTTGACTACACCTCTGCAATCACCGTTGAGAGGAAGCCACACAAGAAAAAAAATCCATTAAAGCACAGAGAAAATTGATGTGAAAGTTTTTCATTCGACTAAGAATAACAGCTGAATTTCCACTTGAAAGTTTTCCTTCTTCTTTCGCATTTTGTTTCCTGCTTTCACATCACTTCAGTTTTTTCTCCACGTTGAACAACGTTAAAAGCTTTTTGTTGCCTCAAAAGCTTTTTCAAATACACGCCACCTCAACAAACGCTTTATTGTTATAATGAAATTATAAATTCACGGGAACTCTCTTAACATCCGCTGAAACAGAGCGTTCCAACACAGCGAGACGTGTTTGAGGCAATCATAATTCGCTTTGGGAAAGGGTAACAAAATTAAAATGTCATTAAGATCACTTTGTACGGAGAAAGTGTCGAGTGAAGCACGCCCCTGATAGCAGAAGGTGATGAATTATTCGTGTAACGATTATGATGAATGTTGAAGGCGATAAGACTCGAGCGAGCGAGTGCGCTGAAATGAAATTTTTGCTCGTTTTTCACAATCACTGTTATCGCCCTTTATGCTCGCTTAATTTATAGAAACATTAAGAAAAGTAAGAGAAACGACCGTAAACATAATTTTATTTGCTCGCGCGTCAACAGGTGGTTGACTCTTTTGCTGTGATTCACGTCTTCGCTTTCGAGCACTTCAAAACTTTTTAATTGCTTAACTTCGGGCCGTGAAGTGGCGGAAACTTTTCATCCTAATTTCAAACTGAAATTCTCGCTGACAAATTCGATCACTTCAATCAATTTTTCCTTTCACAACATCATTAGTTTATTTAGCAAACTTTTATTTATCACTCACGGAATCGAGTTCTACAGCTTCAGATCGGTGAGTGTGACATGAACGGGAAATAAATTGATTTTTTTCGTGGAGAAAACTTGGGTAAACTCAATTATTCGCTGAAGTTGTCAATGTATTCAGATCCAATTTTTTCCTTTCTGCTGAGTTTCTATAGCGATTCGAATTTCATCGCATTTGATTTGTCTCAATTTATTCGTTAGTTAAAGTTTCACATGCAATCACATTTGGTTTTGTTTTTTTCTTGTTCAATGTGATCTTGAGAATTTATTTTGTTGTTCTGATTTATTTTGATTCAATTTCTTTTATTGAACTTCCAGGAAAACAGTTTTCTAAAGCGATTGAACATTAGGCAACAGTTTTGTTGTATTTAAATTAACACTGGCGAAAACATTTAATCTCAGAATTCAATTTTACTTTTGCGTTTTTGAGCCAAAGCATGGAAATTTTGAAAACTACTCAAATGAATTTCATCGCCAGTTTTCTATCGAAGTTACCTTCAAAACTTTTACCTTATCACGATACTCGGCCGTGTCTCATTCAAACACGGACACTTGTCTAGAAAAGTTCACATTTCAATCTCTCGTTATATTCTCGAAACTCAATTTCTTTTAATGGATCCAACCAAGCCAACGCACCAATTCATTTGTAAGATGGAGGTAGCGATGAAAGCAGATTCACCGCGTAAGTCTGAGAATTTTTCTGATCATGCTTTTGCTTCATTTTTGTCTTTCACAGCGGCAGCAATCAACGAAATGTTTTTCGATGCAACCTCATTGATATCCGAAGGAACAATGCCCGCCACGCCCAACGAATCAGTCGACGAGACTCAACTCACTGTAGACGAGGCCGTACTTATTTACGACAATTCTATGGCATCTGAAGAACCCGATGGCCAGCAAGACGGTGAAATTGATAGGGAACAAATACCTCCAATGGTGCTGCCAAGACCACTTCCGATTTGGTCCCGAGAAGTCGGAAACCTTCGACGCACTCCAACTCAAACGGTTCTCTTCCAAACTCAGCAGACGAAGTCCGTTGCACGCAGCCGCTCTCGCACCAAAGCAAAGCCTAATCTTGGAAGTAAGTTGACGTTTTCTGACAATGAATCAAAGCAAGCGTTCTTTTTTTCCTTAGAACTCAACGCAGTGACTAAGGAACCAGCTTCAGCCAAGCAGAAGACAGCACGTGAAGTAATTCCAGTGCCCGCCAACAAGAATCGTGTTGCAGCATCTCAAAAAGTTGCCAAAAAGACACCAGCAGCCTCTAAGCCTTCTCGACGAGTGTTATATCCATCGCATTCACCCTTCAAACGACAATTGGAAATTCCAAAGCGAGCAAGTAAGTTTAAAATCGTTTTATAATTATTCAAAGCAACCAATCTTTTCTTTCTTTCAAAGATCAAAAAGTTGAGAAGAAGCCGGATAAAGAAGCTTCAGTTGCAGCTAAGAAAGCTGCAAAGCGTGCGAGAAACCGCTCGAAGACACCGGTGGCCGCAAGTCGAATGCGTAAAGCTTCTCGATCTGCTTCTCGCCCACGCTCAGCTTCTCGCCGTCGCACATTGCGCAAAAAACCAGCACCAAAGGGACTTTTGAGTCGATGAGCTCTTGATTGTTTCCGCTTGTGATTGAATTTTTTTAAGCATCTTAGGGTGCAGTAAGCATCCGCGCCTTAAAGTGATAAAAAATAAAACAACTTATTTTGCAAACTGTTGCGTCTTGCTTCCACGCCTTCAATTCAAATTTTCAGAACCAGGGAACTGAACTTGCTCAAGAAATCGGTAAAACTTCGACTCGGCTGGTTTTGATCTCGGCTTTCCAAGTTTATTTAATAATATTTCACGATGCTCAAACTTCGAATCATCTCAAGGGTTGCAGCAAGCAGGTACAGTTACAGCCGATCCATCGAGACCGCTGTCACCTCCCGTTTCACCCTCAGATTCTACTCAGCAAGCTCTTCGCCGCAGAATGTCGTTGATAATGTAAATTTAACAGACGTGCAGCATCACGCACAGTTTTCCAAGGACTGGTGGGATCCAACCGGTCCAATGAAGGGTCTGCATGCGATGAACAGACTGAGAGTCCCGCTGATTCGCGACGGCTTGATCTCTACCGGTGTCGTGTCTGATGCAAAAATCAACAAAGCAAACGTTCTCGAAGGCATAAAAATCCTCGAAGCTGGCTGCGGGGCTGGAATTTTGACCGAAGCGCTTGGAAAACTAAAGGCTGACGTTATTGCACTTGACCCATCTGAAGAGTTGCTGACGACAGCTCGGGATCACCTTAAGACAACCAGCGGCCTTAACGTGAACTTCGCTTGCGAGACGATCGAGGCTCACACCGAATCAAACCAAGAAAAATACGACGCAGTTGTGGTAAGTGAAGTTCTGGAGCATGTCGTTGACCAGAAATCTTTCCTGAAGGACTGTGTCGGTGCCCTCAAACCTGGTGGATCAATTTTCGTCACAACTTTCAACAAAACTCAGGCGTCATGGCTCAGCGGCATTGTGGCAGCTGAATACGTTTTGAATCTAATCCCGAAAGACACTCACGACTGGAACCTCTTCATCAGCCCTGCAGAGACCGAAAACATTTTAAAAGACCTCAACTGCTCGACACTTCTCGTTCATGGCATTCGCTACGAGTTCTGGAGAAATACTTGCGTTTGGACTAGCTACACTGGGGTTAATTATGCTCTGCATGCAGTGAAGAACAGCAAGTGAATGAAGGATTGCAATGAGATGTCAAGGCTTTAATAAACTTTTGATTATTTAGAAATATTTTATTGTTGTCTCGTGTTTTTGCGACGTTGAAAAAGTAGAACAGAAATTCTTCTTAAGACCTAATTCATCGACATCTATTTAAACGACCATCAAGCGCGGTGCGATGTTCATCGACATCAGCTCCTGGAACAAGAGTTTCGCAGCGTATGGAAGCTTCACCTGAGAAATCTACAAGAAAAAGGAAAATCTTAGTCTCAAAGTCATCATCTGCACCTTTTTAATGCTTACCTGAGTCTTGTTCTTGCATCCTTTGCACTCAAATGTGTTGTTTCGCAAGTTGGCGATGGCGATAAGTCCACAGAAGTTGCAGACGTGGATGCGATACGGATCTGACACCTCGAACAGACGTTCACGCAGGAATTGTGCGGCGCCATGAGAAATTTGACAATCTCGCTCCATTTCTCCGAAACGTAAGCCACCGTCGCGAGCACGACCTTCCATAGGCTGACGCACAAGGATCTGAACGGGACCGCGAGCTCTAGAATGGATTTTGTCGTCGACCATATGCTTCAAACGCTGGTAGTAAGTTGGGCCAAGGAAGACCTGAGCGTTGATTTTGCGGCCAGTGTGTCCGTTGAACATGATTTCATTGCCACGCAACTGGTATCCATACTCTTGCAGGAATGTTGAGATCTTCTGCACGTTGACAGCATCGTTGAACGGCGTTGCGTCACCGATTTCGCCCTTGTTCGATCCAAGTTTGCCTTGAATGCACTCAATCAAATGTCCAATTGTCATACGGGATGGAATAGCGTGAGGGTTGATGATGATGTCGGGTGTCAACCCTTCGCAAGTAAACGGCATGTCTTCTTGACGATACTGGATACCGCATGTACCCTTTTGTCCGTGGCGAGAGGCGAACTTGTCGCCGATTTGCGGAATTCGAACTGATCGAACTCGAATCTTGCAAAACTTGTAACCGTCGGTGTTGAGTGTCAGCATGACTTGATCAACGATTCCAGTTTCGGAGTTACGCAAGAATGTCGACGCGTCTCTCTTCGTGTACTTGACAGTCGTACCTTCCAAGTCGTCGTCACTTTCAGGCAAAGTGATCGTTTTTCCGATGACAACGTCGTCGCCGGAGACACGAAGGCCTGGCGCGATGATTCCATCTTCATCGAGCTTGTCGTACAGTGCATTACGCATTCCTTGGCATGTCTGTCGGTTTGGCTTCTCAAACTGTTCTTCTTGATCTCCAATTCGTTTGCATTCAGCGTCTTTGTATGAGCGGTAGAAAACGGATCTGAAGAAACCGCGCTCGACTGCCGATGCGTTGAGAATAACGGAATCTTCCTGGTTGTATCCGGTGTAGCACAAGATTGCCACGATCGAGTTGATTCCAGCGGGAAGTTCTCTGAACCGAAGGTACTCCATTGAGCGTGTTGTGACGAGAGGCTTCATCGGGTAGTAGAGAACGTGCGCCAACGTGTCCATACGAACATGGAAGTTGGTGATGTACACGCCCATGGCCTGCTTACCCATAGCGCTTTGATAAGTGTTACGTGGCGACTGGTTGTGATCGGGGAACGGGATGATGGAAGCGCACACACCGAGGATCATAGCTGGATGGATTTCGCAATGGGTGTATGTTGTACAGTAGGCGTACTCCTTCTCCTGCTTCAAATCACTGGTTGTCATAGCAATCATGACTGTTTCTTCTTCAAGGGTGTCAATGTACTCGACCACACCAGAAGCTACAAGAACTTGCCAGCCGTAGTTGGTATCGTAGCGCTCTTTCAGGTTGTCGATGTGGCTTCGCTTCAGCAACAAACTTCCGTTTTCGACGATCAGCAGCGGGCGACAAATGCGACCAGCGTCTGTGTAAATGCGAATTTCACGATCACGGATGTCTCGAATCATCGACACTTCCGAAACGATGATGTCCATCTGACGACGCAGCTTGCGCAGTGTTGACATGAGCTGTTCTGGGTCACGATGAATTCCGACCCAGCATCCGTTAACGAAGATTTTCGTGGCATCGGCAATAGCTGAAGGTGCGATTTCCTCGAGATTCTCCATCGACCATTCTTCCAAAAACTCAAGGATCGGAACGGGCTGTGATCCGACGGAAATGTAAGCCATGAGTGCGAGATTTTTCACGAGACCGACGGCGGCACCTTCTGGTGTCTCTGCAGGGCACAGCATTCCCCACAAGGTATTGTGCAGCTGACGAGGCTTGGCAAGCTTACCGTCACGACCGATCGGAGAGTTGACACGACGCAAATGCGACAATGTTGAAGCGAATGTCAGTCGATTCAACACCTGAGACACTCCAGCACGAGCCTGATGGGCTTTCTTCTGGTCGCCCCAGTTTCCAGTGGCAAGCGAGTATCTCAAACCGTCGGTGATGATCTTCGTCTTGATTGCCAACTCAAGGTTGAAGTCTTTTCCTCGATCGATGAACTTCTGAGCGTACATTCTGACCTCCTTCATGAGGTTCTTGAAGAGGCCGCGGAAAAGGAAGGCGAGCAATGGACCAGCGAGATCCAAGCGTTTGTTGCCGTAGTGATCACGATCATCCAACTCACGTCGTCCAAGTGAAGCCAGCAGCAAACGGTGAACCATGTAGCCAAGGAAATAAGCCTTCTTGGTTTCGCAAAAGTCCGACACACCTACGTGCGGCAACATTTCACGCTGCAGGATCTCCTTAGCGTACTTGATACGCTTCTCTTTCGTGACACCAGGGCGAGCACCGCGAGATCCAATGAAGTTCAACGCAACATTCTGTTCTTGCACGACGAAAGCCTCGTCGAGTGACGGTTTGACCATTTCCATCATTTCGGGATCGTCAAAGTCGTAGATGATGTGTTCGAGAATGTCACGATCGGCGACGAACCCAAGAGCTCGGAAAACAATCATGATTGGGATCTCCTGCTTGATGTATGGCAGGATTGCGATGATTCTCTGTCCGATGGCAGATTTCTTTGCGTTGTTGCCTCCCTTGGCGAACATGTTCACCCACAAGGTTGATGTCGGTCGGGAGCTGTGCTCGAGGCACGAGCGGATTTCAGCTTTGAATGCGTACTTGCCGTCCTTCATGCTGAACACATAGACGGTGTTTGTAGCCATCTTCTCTTGAGCAATCAGAACCTTCTCCGATCCGTTGATAATGAAGTAACCGCCGGGATCCAGCGGACACTCGTTCAACTCAGTCAAATCACGATCCGAGAGGTTGTTCAGCAGGCAATACGCCGATCTCAACATGATCGGGATTTTTCCGATGAAAGTCTTTTGATGCTGCGTCTCAACGGGTTTTTGGCCTTCGACTTGCTTAGTTTTCGTGATGTCAACGTAGAGCGGTGCAGAATAAGTCAAATTGCGCAAGCGAGCCTGGTTTGGCATCATTGGAGATGGTGCGCCGTCCTTTTCCCAATGAGTCGGCTTGGATAAGTAGATTTGCTCGAATTTCAGTGTGTAGCGGAGCTAAAAGGGAGAAGATTAAAGATCAAAAGCATGTGGATGATGAGAGTTGCTTTTGAAACTTACGGGATTTTCGATTTCACCGGATGTGTGCTGAGCCTCGGCTTGAAGTTCGATGGCCGGAGATTCTGCGACAATGCTTTGTACGGACATCTGGATAAATTCATCGAAGCTGTCGAGTTGCTGCCGAACGAGACCCTTGTCGTCAAAATATGCGTTGATGACGATCCAACAAGCTTCCTGCCATAATTCGTCGGATATTTCTTGGTCTTCTTCGTCATTGAACGCTGAAAATAATTTTTTGTTGTTTGGAATTAAGCAAAATGCCGAAATTCATTTGGAATCGGCTAATTTCTAGCCACTTTTACCGTCATCGTTGTCGTACATGACTTTTGAATAGCTTAGCTAGTTTTCAGATAGTTATATTGTGTTTAGCAGCTTGTAGAGTAAAATGTATGTTTATTCACTTCAATGCGATTGAAAACTCTTCTTGTTCCGACTTTGTGTGGTGAACTGAAAACCTCTAGTCGTATCGGAGTTAGATCAGAGTTAGCGAGCGTGTTCAAGAAGTCACAAAACCTGAGTCAATGTATATTTCTGCTGTGCATTTCGAGTCTCGATAAATAAGCTAAATTGTCCTTTACGTGTTGTTTCGCTGTCAATTGTGGTGAGTTTTGCAATAAAAAGTGCGTCGACATTCGGACTCGGACAAGATTGAAGTGAATTACGTCGTAGAGCCTTTCGTAGAGCAAACAGAAAATGGATTTCTAAAATCGCGTAGAAAAATATTCTGCCTAGCTAATCAAAGACTCTGGAAGGCCATTCGAGGCTCATTCCTCGTTCAGTGCTCCAATTATCAACAGCTCTAGCAGATCTCAGAGCAGAAAAGTCAAGACACCGAGTGAACATACTTTTCTGATAAGAAACAAAAAAAAATGTAAAAGTCGAGTCATGATGATCAATTAAGTCAAACAACAACAAAGAAAACTTCAGCGTGTGCCTCAGCCGATCATATTTTTAGCGACTTGCCGAAAACGTTCAAACGCCTAAAGGAATTATTTTTAGACCCGAAAAAATTAGATTCGCGGAGCTAGCGCTACGTTCAATGTCTGATAGTGTCATCCGCTTTTCGATTTATCGCCGCCGAGCAATTGAACTTTATGAGCTGTACAGCCACAGCTGTGTTTATCACTCCAACAATGATTCCCCACTTTTCGCGCACACAATCTCCGGTGATTATCGGAGGAAACTTTCGTCCAAGTTCAGCTCTTATCTGTCCTCATTTCCACGGAAGTTCTTCAAACGTGTGTCATGTGAGAGCGGGATTGTGAAAGCGTCGTGCGTTCCGAACAAAATTCATCACTGACATCGGACGATCGTTGATAAGTTTTTTTTTCTAATCGCCCTAAATCGGGACAATCATGGTTCAATGTTCAAGTTGTGCGCTGTGAAGCAAGAAGAAAAAAAGAAATGAAAACAAAAGCTCGTAATATTTTGCGATCTTCTGCAAGTCACGAGGTCTCGAAGTAGGGGTCAAAGGGTAATGATCTTTAAAAGCCCATGCGACAGTTGCTAGCCTTTAATTACGCATGCAGTCCGATCAAACGACCCGATGATCACTTCAGTCACGCACACATTCTCCAAGAGTTGTAAAACAAATCAAGCGTGTAAGGAGCAAAATCACCGCTCGTAAATCAAAAGTCGCGGAGACACAACGTGTGCATTAAGTCATTGACTGCCACATGGTTCGCTCGACTTCCTGATTCCACAGACGCCATGTAATGAAAAGTTTTAATTTTTCATCTAAAAATAGCAGCGTTTGCTTGCGTTTTGTTTTAAAGAAATTTGTCCCTCTTTGATAACAATTTTGATACCGGCTTTAAAATTAAACCAAACAATAGCGTCAATTGACAAGTGCGCTAAGATAAGAAAATCAAAGAATTGGATTTCTGGTTATCAGTGCTTGACGTTTGATAAACGAATTTTAAGTTGTTTCGTTGGAAATTCGCGAAGCGTCACCAGTATTTCTGCCAATATTTTACGAGTTTGTAGCAGACTTCACGGGAACTTTAGACTCATTCAGCAGACACTAGACCAATTAAGTCATTGAGAAATCTCAAAGTTTTCTAAGAAAATGTATCACAATTCCTATGAAATCGCACGTCGCGTCGAAATTTCGGCGACCTCGTTTACAACTGCGATATTCTTGGACGGAATCGTCACCGACCATAGATGACCGGTGTCTAAACAAGCTCGTTAGGAACCTCTTGTGTCGCATGCATACGCTAGAAGTGGCACTAGTTTACCGTCTTATCAACAATTCCACGAGACCAAGAATCATTCGTGATTTTAGGAATGTTGGAAGAATGTGTTTGTTCGCATATTTGGAAGAACGAAAGCGAGAACCAAACAGGTGAACAAAAGTTCTCAAATAAACTCAAAACATCAACAAACGAAACAAAAATGTCACCCACAAAAATGTTAAGCCGTTTTGCCATAAATAGCTGCGTGATTACAATCTTGCCAGGCCCATATAGACCAATCGTTAGTAACTGATCATCTTCAACGGCGTGCGAACTCTTCTTCACTGGTTAGCTCATAATAATGCTAAATTTGAAGAAGATGACTTGCGAGAATCGACAATGTTGTTGGCCGTTGTGTATCATAAAGCTGGTTTTTGGAGGGGCTGTGTGTGAACAATGTCACTTGTGTGTGCGACGGTTTTCAAGTTATGTCATCGAATGACCCATATCGTGTTGTCAACATCATTATGGAACGCCCCCGGAGTGGAGTATTAATAGTATTCGTCATAAACCGCTACCAGAGTCGTGCCAAAGCGAAGACAACGATGTTAATGAATCGAATTAAGCGACTGAACGAGCGAAGTTTTACTTCAAAACAGCAGTTCACATTGAAATTCTCTTCTCCCTGTTCTCGCCTCACTCGTGCATGCTTGCCAAGCATGGAAATAAGTAAAACGACAACGTAACGAGCTTGGCTGTTGTTTCTTGCGAGTCAATTTTTATTTATAAGTTGCAGATTTTTGCCCACTTTTTTTAAACAAATATTTTCGTCTTTCAGTTGCCTCCTAGGAAAAATTATTTTTCTGTTTATTCATCGTTCAGAGAGTGCGGGCGTAGAGTCATTTAATCAATTAATTTGGTTTTGTCGGTCAAAGTCTGATGTGATGCAATTTTCTCTCGTTCACCGTGCGGAATGAAAAATGCTGATGACATTGCATAATTAACAAATTAACGTTGTGAAAAATTGGTGAAAACGTTTTTATTCTCCTTTCTTCGCATCTCGTTTGGGGACGAAGGACGAGAGGCATGAACTCCATGATTAATCACGCGAGTTAATTGACGAAGTTAACGCTTTTCATCAATTAGCGATTCTTTCACAGTTCGGAGATGATTTGTCCGCTGTAATGACGTTTCAATGACCTTCTTTGCTTAGTTGTGCTAACGCGGCATGACCAGCGTTAAAATTCTTTTGAACCATCCGAACAAATAAACCACAAAAGATGCAGACCCAGAGTTGCTAGACTCGAAGAAGAAATTATGGGTTTACTGCCACAAACTCCTTTGATACGATAGAAGAAGTTGAAATAGAAGATTTTCTTTGAGAAGTCCACTGAGACAGACAAAAAGTTGGTCTTGACGCCGAAAAACCTCTGCCACCGCAAGAAATTTATGCAAAATCATGATTATTAATGAAGAATTCTCACGTCTCTGCGTCCCTAAGCTCGTCATCAATCATTCGCTGAATGTCTAGTTGATGCATCGCGATGGTGGTTTTTCGCGTGTCGTAAAAAAAGCTTTCGTTCATTCATAAACAAACAAAGTTGATGTCAATGCTCGTGACTTCCTTCTCTTGCGGCTTCTGCTTAATATCGTGAATTTTTGAAGGATGATTTTGTGTCAGTCGTTGCGCTGGTGTTTGTGCGAGCGAGAATTAGGAAAATGTGAGCTAGAACTCTGAGCTGCTTAAGCCGAAAACGTTCAAGGTCGGCACGCACAGCACAACGCATAACGAGTAATGACAATGAGAGCAAGAAAATGCTGTTATTTTGATAATTTTAATCAAGTCGGCTCACGCTTTAGAAATAACACAATCGCGCGGAACACGATGAAATGGCAAATTTAAGTCTTATCGTTGATTGTAGCTTAAATGGGGCGTTGTTTGGAGCGTTTGTCACTTCATACGAGAGCTCTTCAGGTGATTAGACTATAATTGCTTTTTGAAAAGCCCTTGAAAGTATGTTAATTGTAAATGCACTGTTTTTGTGTTATGCTGAAGCCTGCTCAGCTATCTTGGTGGTGATCCCGGTAGGATAAAATGTTGTCTGTTTAGGTCGGTTACAAAGCTTGTAAAATAGTTTTTACACAGTTTTTTCAAGCACTCTCGAGCACGTCGATGTTCGCAGTAAATTGTTGAGTAGCGTTCTCTCGTCAGTCGCCAAAGTTCTGCCATACAATAAACAACGCAGTCGATTTAATTTTTATTTTTCGTGTTTTGAAGGCGCGATTCAATTTCGATTAACATAGAAGACTTTGTTGGTGTGCACAGTCATCGTGAAAGGCAGGCGAATGCGAGACGCAGACAAAGAAAAAGTGAGAAAATAGTTTTCGAGTGTGAATTGTCATCGTTCTGTTATCATTCGATTCCGCGTCGATAATTCTCGAGTTAATCTTCGCACGCGTCTTGTAGTGTTAACATCGTTGTCGTCGATAGTTTTTTTTTATATATTTTGTGATGATTTAAAGAGATTCCCAAAAAGTCGCCACACCGGAAGCCGTAATTAGTGCTTTCGCTCGTGTTCCATTCACTAACTGCTGTCGCAATGAAATGACATCGACGAAGAAAATGAAATTATCACAGGTAGTTGTCGAAGATTCAAAGATAAGCGAGTGATAAGGATGAAGCTGAAAAAAGTTAACAAAAAACTGCAAACAAGATCGTCTTTCCGTTGTTTGTGCTGCAAACTTCGAGCTTCTCGAATCGACTTTGTGTTTCGTAGCATGAATCAGCAAAAAATGTAAGGCTGCGAAGCTTTAACAAAAAACTCTTGATTATCGCTATTTAATTCCGTTGTCGAGTCGAGCTTTGCTTCGTCTTAGCCACGAGTGAAATTTAGTAAGTTTCTTATCAGCAGTGATTGACGTTTCAGTGTGTAATTGACGAGACCGCAACTCTTTCAGTGTTAACGGTACAGTTCAAGGTCGATTGACAACCGCGAATAATTGTCGACTTGAGTTTTTCTAGGCATTTGACGAAAGTTTTTGCGTAAATATCGTGGTGCTTCAGCTCATTTCGACTTCCTGGAAATTGTACCACTCAGAATGACTTGACAAAGACGCGTTGGTCTTGAGTGTTTCTTATAATTTTGCTACAGACCGCCTCATAGACTTTCTTAGAACGTTGTGGAACTTGTTTTGGCACGGGTTAGAGCATTTAAACAGCCGTGAAATTAAATATTCGAATGATGATTTCTCGCTGGCAAATTTAAATTAAAAAAATTAGGGAAATCTTATTGTTCGGGAAATTTGTTTACTTTATTAAACTGTTTAAGTCGAAAACATGTGTATTGCCCAAAAACGATCAAAATTTGATCTCAATCATCTATCAATACCAGTTTCTTATCAGCTCCATGATAATATGTACACACTAACTGTAAACTAACTGTTTGCTTTTGCGAATATTTTCACGACTGCATTACGTGTTAATCTTAACAACTTATTTTTCGCTATTTGTTTACCTTCATGTCACTCTTATCATGAGCACGCTTTATAATTTGTCGATCTGGTTTCTCATCGACAGTATTCAATACAATCTATGGATACAGCCGAAGAAGATATCCTAATGCAGGCTGCACCGCCGGCGTCGTCAAACAACGGCCACAACAGTCAATCGAAAGATGATCTCGGCGACATGACGTTCTGCATGAGCAATTACGCCAAAGAAGCGCTCAAGATGATGTACATGATGCGACAGCACCACATGCTAACCGACTGCGTTCTGGAAGTGGAGACTGAGCTATTCCACGTCCACAAGGTTGTATTATCGTCAGCTAGTCCCTATTTTAAGGCCATGTTCACTGGTGGACTGAAAGAGTGCGAGATGTCTCGAGTGAAACTTCAAGGCGTTTGTCCAACCAGCATGAGTCGAATCATCACTTTCATGTATACCGGAAGAATAAGAGTCACAGAAGTCACGGTGTGTCAGCTACTGCCAGCGGCGACTATGTTCCAGGTTCCGAATGTGATAGAAGCCTGCTGTGCCTTCCTTGAGCGACAGCTTGATCCAACAAACGCCATCGGCATAGCGAATTTCGCCGAACAACACGGCTGCACGATCCTCAGACAAAAGGCAAACCAGTTCATCGAAAGACACTTCACGCAAATTTGCCAAGAAGAAGAATTCCTGCAACTGTCTGCCATTCAATTGGTCAACCTAATCCGAAAAGACGAGCTGAACGTACAAGAAGAACGAGAGGTTTACAATGCCGTACTTAAGTGGGTGAAATACGACGAGGACAATCGTTATCCAAAGATGGAGCACATCCTGTATGCTGTCCGTTGTCAATTTCTCACTCCAAAGTTCCTCAAAGAACAAATGAAAAACTGTGATGTGCTGCGTAAGGTGCCAGCCTGCCGCGAGTACCTGGCTAAGATTTTTAAAGACTTAACACTGCACAAGCGGCCGATCGTGAAAGAGCGGAAGCCAAACACGACGCGTATGATTTTTGTTGCTGGCGGCTACTTCCAGCACTCGCTAGACATCCTTGAAGGCTACAATGTCGACGACAAAACGTGGTCAACCTTACCAAAACTGACAGTCCCGCGATCTGGTCTTGGTGCGGCTTTTCTGAAAGGCACATTCTATGCTGTTGGTGGTAGAAACAATGCACCAGGTGCAAGCTATGACTCAGACTGGGTAGATCGGTGAGTCTGGGGTTTATTTTTAATTCGCAGTGACTCATGTCTTTCTCCAACAGATACGATCCAATTTCAGAATCGTGGAGACCTTGTGCACCGATGAGTGTTCCAAGAAATCGCGTCGGAGTCGCTGTGATGGACGAGTTCTTGTACGCAGTCGGTGGATCTTCAGGCAGCGAGTATCACAACTCAGTTGAATAGTAAGATTATCTGATGTGAGCGCCTTCGAATCTTATTAATTGATGTTTCAATCCAGCTTCGATCCTGAGCAAGACCGTTGGGTGCTAAGTGCATCGATGAAAAGTAAAAGATTAGCTGTTGGAGTGGCTGTGGTGAACCGACTGGTAAATTGATCGCCTTTATTTTGTAGAAACAAACTTATCTTATCGTAACATTATAGTTATACGCAATCGGAGGCTTCGATGGCGAACACCGACTGTCCTCAATGGAATGCTACCATCCTGAGAACAACGCCTGGACTGACATGGCCTCGATGAAGTATTCGCGATCGGGCGCTGGAGTCGCTGTGCTGAATCAGTACATTTATGTCGTCGGTGGCTTTGACGGGTCGCGCCAATTGTCATCAGTTGAAAGATTTGACACCGACAGACAAGTTTGGGAAACGGTGACACCGATGAAAACATCACGAAGCGCCTTATCAGTTAATGTCATTGATGGAAAGCTTTACGCTATGGTGAGTTTCGCATGGTCACGCTGCTAAAGGTTGAATTAACGGTAATTGTTTATTTCAGGGCGGATACGACGGACACAGTTTTCTAGCCAACGTCGAAGTCTACGATCCGGTGAAAGACGAGTGGGTGGACGGCGTGTCACTAACCAGCGGTCGTTCGGGACTCGCGTCAGCTGTGATTTACCAGCCCTCGTGCCACCAAACTTTGAATCAAGACTGCATCGGCAATATGTCATCCAACCGCGAGTACGACGATGAAAAGAAACAGCCAGACAATAACGATGATGAAGCCGACATCAGCTCACCAGGTCCTAACTCATCTTTTCACCTAAATTGTTCATCAAATTTCTTCAGCGGTCAATCGGGCGGCCAACACGACGCTGAACAGCTAGAGGATTGCACAGAGTATAGCCAAAGAATTTCCGGCGAGTTGTTCAACATGATGACTGAGATGAAGTCGAAGCTCATCGAGCACTGCCGGAGTAACGATACAAGCGTCGAAAAGAAAATTCTACTGCAACAAGAACTCAACGACAACCACGTTGTGCGACTCGCGAAATTCCACATGAAGTGCAAAAATCACTCATCTTGTCCGTTGCAAACTTTGAAAAAGCGATTCCGGCACTTTATCTCCAAAAACAAGTGCAGAATCAAATGCGACAGGCTGTGCAAGCCAAAAGGATGAGCGGAACCGGCCGCTTATTAAGCACAAAACAGAACGGCATCTTGATTACCGGAGTTCTAATTGAAAATGAAATTATCATTCCAACCCGAAATGGATTCCAGGTGGATCCAAGCGTTCGCCTTAATTCCCGTGTAAAAATCATTCTTTTGTAAAGTTTCGTAGAGAAAGTTTCATTCTATAACTGAGAAATAAATGCCAAAAATTATCGAAAGTTGTTAAGAGAAAAATGCTGGCGTTTTGAATGGACACATTGCGTGAAGATGATTGGACTGAAAATTAAGTAAACTTCTGATTTTAAAACTTTTATTCATGTCTATAAAATAGAAAATGAATTTGGTCTTCACTTTCCTGTAATGAAGTTAAAAATTCATTAGCACAGCTGTCTATGCTCTTTACTTGGAAATTTACGCTGATTATCCTCTGGATCGTCTTCTTCAAGAAGAACTGGGAGGTTCAAAACAAACTTCTTGTTTGACTTGTTCTTGACAGGATTGCAGACTGACATTGTATCCAGGTATGACAAGCGGCACAAATCAAAATTAAAAGCTTTTCGTTGTAACGCGTTGTGGCTTTCCGAGAATGTTTTTCTTTGATTCCATGATCGGTGTTTGGCAGTTCTTCTCTTGGCCATGAACAAACTGCTGATCGCAACAAGACTTCGTAATCGCCTTGAATTTGAATTTCTTGAATCGACGACCATTTTTTGAAACTAAATGTTTGTGAATGAAAAACAATGCGAGAGAGACAAACACTACTTCAACTTGAAAATTCTTCTAACTCACAGACTGCTGTGCTATAGCTTCAGCTCAAGAGAGTGTCGAATTTGTCTTCTTTTTGGTTGACGAATCGAATTTCTGGAATTAAGTCTTTAAAACCCTCGTTAAAGCTTGCTGAGATCGCAAGCAAGAAGTTTTACTAGAAACCATTCCTGGAAATCTCTGAAACCTTAAAAAATAAAAACCAACAGAATTTTAATTTCTCCTTTTTATTCACGGATTGTTATAAAACGACAAAAATTTTCCTAATTTATCATTTATGTGTGTTCATTTTTTTCTTCATCATTCAATGCAACCTTTTATGATTTTCAAGATGCAAGTTTTCTTTTCCGTTCAACTACAATTTTCTCAATTATACGATTTTCTTTCTTACTTAAAGGATTTTGTTTATGTTTTTGATCAAAAATAGAATTCATTCTTACTTTAATCCATTTAGTGAGTTTTCTTTCTTTTGAGGGAAATTTTGAGGGGAAAATTGTAGAAGGTTTTTAGTTTTATTTTTTAGTAATTTTCGCAAAAACATTCATATAAAATAAAGTTCTTAAACATTAAAACAAGAAACTAATTTAATATATTTTCATTGAGAATACAATTGGACTTATTACAATACGCTTGTCTCCATTCTGAATGTCATCCAAGTTTCTTTAATTTTTTTCATGATATTGCAGAGTTTATGATTGAGTTTCATCTTTTTTTGCTTGGAAAATTGTAGGAAAGTTTGAAATATCAAGCATCGAAAGGTGTCGCATTTTAGTGTTCGTGAAGTTCTTCATTCATGTTCACACAGATTTGATAGATGAGATTTTGAAGGTTTGTGCATAACTGATCTCTGTGGTTCTTTAATACAAAAAGTGTTTGGAAAGATTGATACAACTCTTGTCTGTTTCAGATGTCATTTATGCACAAAACTTTCATGAAATGTTTGAAAAACTTCAACAAGGAAAGTAGTTTTGATTTTTTCTTCGTTCACATCATAAAATTGCATAAGCAGTTATCATAAAGTTAAACTTAATTAGGTTGAATATCGAGAAAATAAAATAAAAGTTTCGCTTCTATCCAACTCTGTACCCTTTTCGTTCCACGATTTTAGTTTCGATTGCACAATCTTTTCATTTGCGGGTCGTTTTCATTCGAATACACAAGGAAGCTAAATAATATAATCTGCTAAAGATATCGATAATAACAAAAAAAAATGTTTTGATTAAAGTACGTAAAATATAAAATTAAATTGATAAATTGGAGAATGTTTTCAGTATTACTTTTCTTATTATTTTGCTGCGTAAAAGCATTTTCTTGACTATTATCTATTTTGACGCATACATTTTAGTTTAATAACTGATTGTCATCTACCATCAACCATTGGTGCAAGAATGAAAGTTTCTTTTGTTTGTCCGAAGATAAGGGAAATAATTTTACTTTCCCTTCTTTTTGTCATAATCTTGAAACTAAAGACATCCAAGAAGTGTGAATTTATCTAGTCAAAATCCTTTTCCAGAGGGACCTTTGCATCAATGGTCGTTCGGATGTGATTTCACGTCTTTCAGAATTTGAGAAGAGATTTTGTGTTATTAAATATTATGTTTTTGTTTCACTTTAAATATTGTTTATTGATTGAATATTCATTTAAATATAGCGAGAAGTAAGAGCAACTTGATATCATTGATTTTCATGTAAGAATTTATTAAAATGTCTATGCTTGGTTAAATATACGATTTTAATGACAGAAGTCTTCATCATTTGGGATTTTCTTGATAAAAGCGAAAATAGTGCGTGATTGATTTAGTTTCCTTCTTTTTTTGATTCACTACTAGTAATTAGAGCATGTCCATTGTTGCAAATACGAGTTTAGCTCAAAAAACTAGAAAAGCCGATTATTTAGGCCCTTAGATGAAGTTGCACTAAGTAAATAACATTCGATTCGCAAATTTTATTTAAATTTTTCAATTTGATTCAATGCTTAAAACGGAGAAACGGAAAACAGATCAAATCAAGACTTCTTTTGTTGTTTTCTGATTGATGTTTAAATTGTGTCGCTTTCGATTTTCTTGTATTTTGGCACTGTTTGTGTAAAAAAACCAATTTTCATCAATAAATGTTAAGCTCATGTTGCGATATTTTTTCAATATTTTTTATTTGATAGAACGATGACAATAATGACGTGTCCAATTTGTTCTCAGATCGCTGCTAGCGGTTGTCGAAACGGTTTCAGTGTTTTAATTAATTAAAATGTGATATTTACTTATGCCATCAGCAATGCATGTCGAAATGTCTAACAATGGTAGTTGTTCTGCATCATCGAGATTGTTTAAGGATTTTAGTTTGCAAGTGATTGTTAAATTTGCACAATTTGTCAAAAGAGGTAATTGGGATACAAAAAGAAGTATGTTTGCAAAAGATCGAGTTTCAATGTATCACAATTATATTTACACTCTTTTTGATAGAAGATTAAATGAGAGATTAGAATGCGGCTCTACCAAAGCGTCGAAGGAAATTTGCCAGTCGATCTCAAATTAGCAGCGAAAAAGTAAAAAATGTGTTCCATAAACTAACAGAAAACAGTGACTTTTAAATGTGTTTGCATAAACTTTCAACTAAAGTTGAACATGTTCAAACCAAATTTGTCAGTCTAATGTTATCGCATTTCTACTTTTTTCCTGATTTTTTCAATCGATCGGCTTCCTTCTCGGCATAGCAGTGAAGCCAGAGATTTCTTAGTTCATGTTGTTGTATGTGAAAATACTTTTTCTATGCTTTACTTTAATTTTCACTCACATTCTAAATATATAGGTACTTTTATTTAAGCTAAATTTGTTGTCCCAAAAATTTGGCTTAAACTTCTGTAAAAGTGCTGTCCTTTCATCTTTTGCAACTAATTGTGTGCTTCATTTTTGTTCAAGGAATCTCCGTGAGGTGATCACGCACTCAAAATAAATTGTGTTCACTTTATTCACTAAAGAATGTTAAAACTTTCCATCAGTTTTAATTTTTTTTCATTTAAAGCTTATTTTCTCCTTTGATTTAATTTAATTTCTCTTCAAGTTTGAATCTAAAATAATGAACGAGTGTACAACGAAGTTGCACGAAACATTCTTATGGGCGTTTCTTAGTTATTTGAGGTTTGATTGTGACCACTCAATATGAACTTACAAAGTTAAACTCGACCAGCCTTTTAGAACTTCATGGTCTGGTCATTATTTTTTTTATCCTTTTACGTATTTAACTCGTGTGCAAAATTTTAGTCATTTCATTTTTCTTCTCTTAAATATCACATTTTATCAATTATATTTTTATTTGAATTTCATTTCACTAAACTTAAGCTTTTTGTATAATTCAACGTTAAATGCGTCGCCTATTGGGTTTACCTGTTTTTGTTTAGTTCTAACAATCTTGTTTCATTAGTTCATTTGAAAAAAGCAATCAAAATCAAAAGATTGAGATGTTTGGAGTCGTCAGCGGTAGCTTTATCTTTAGAAACTGTAGAGAAATATTTGAGTGTGAAGTGATTTCAAAGTATGATGAGAAAGTTTTGAAAATACGCATTACACATTATCCATCGTCGAAAAATATCTGGCAGCATCAGTAAAGTTTCACTAGGTGGAATGAAAATTTCATGGTGAAGCTTGCGTTTACGCCCAAAGTTTCCTTCATAAATTGCCACTTGCGCTTTTTATTCTTCTTCGTCGATGTCATTATTGTTACTTCTTTTTCTTTTCGTCATTTTCGCGTTTTAAAGTCATTAAAGTTTCTAAAGTTTATTACAATATTTATTAGTTTAGTTAATTGTAGAGTTACAAAATATATAATTTAAACATTTCCTTTCCCAAAACCTTGTAGTACGGTATTTTACTTTGTAGTTCTTTCTGTTTCATTTTGTTTTCGTTTTGGCTAAAATAACTTATGTGCTGATATTTATTCAAGAATGTTTCAAACGAAGGTTGAAACTAGCCCGGTTCCTGTGTCAAGTTTTTCGAAAAAGTAAACATTTAGAAAGTTTAGTTACGACCCCAATTTCAGTTGAAAAGAAAACAAAAGAAAAGTTTCTTGTAGCCTTTGCTTTCACAAAAGATCAAAATTAATTTCTATCCTAACAAAATGAAAAAATGTTCATTTAAATTATTCTTTGATGTTTTCTCTGATGCATGCTTCTAAACTTTATTTCGTTATTGAAATTTCGTCCCGGAAATTTTTTAATCTTCATTTCGTCTCTTAATATAAGCGATAAACATTATATTGCACAATTTGGCATCGATTTTATTCATGTTTCCCTCTTTCAATCTATCTCTTGATTATTGCACTAAATTAAAGTTTTTTCAAACCGAAACTAAATGATGTTGAAGAAAAGTGTTGAAAGTTGTCAAGACGAGGTGAATTCGAAAATTGTGCAATTCTAGTGCAAACTGTGTACTGAATTAAACTCCAAGTTCAGATTTTAAATTTTTATTTACTTCATACTAGAAATTGCACAAAATGTCAAGTTTAACCCCTAAAATCAAAGAATAATTCAAATGCTTAATTAAACTTTACATAAAAAAACGTAATAAATGAATCTGTTGAGCTAACTGAGCTGACTGAGTCAAAACTGAAGCAGGCAATGTGCTTTTTCAATGAACAATCAAGTTGATAACAAACGAATTCGTTTAACCATTTTTATCGCTATCTTTTTTTAACTATTTCAAACTCTAAACTCAACGAAAGATGAAGGAACGTCTGACAAACAAATCTCGTTGCAGTTGGAACCAATCACTGATTTGCTGACATTTGGTAAATTTTCAAAAAAATTACCTTGTCACTGGGTGACCTCGAATAAAGCCACCTTTCTGGTTAAATCGACTGGTTACCAACGTTAACTAGACAATCTGGCCAACTATGAAGATTTTTCCTATGGAAATTGAAGCCTAAACGTGAATTTTTCCATAATTTATTTGAAATTGACATTATTTTCAAGATTTCATTACCGATTAAAATCAATTATCATTTCATTTTTTCAAGTGCATGAAAGAAATGAACAGAATTCGAAGAAGATTTATTTTCTTTCTTTTAAAATTTGTGCCCATTTAGCCATGATTTCTTTTTATATTCTTACAAGTTAGTAAAGAGTTTATATTTAAACGATAGATTTATGAATTAACCTTTAAATTTACTTTTTCTTATCGTTCATCATTTATAGGAATATAAAACTTAGTCGCTAATGATTGTTTTAGAGATTTGTTCAAACTATTTTTACTTTTTCATTTCATCATCATGTTTTAGTGAAGGTTTCTCATCTTTAAATATTTTCTTATCAATCATTCTTGTTTTGACACTGTTGAGTGTGTTCGAGTGAGTGTATAAATTATTTAATTTTAACTTCTTAGTACCCTTTCTTAACACGTTTTACCACTTATTCTTCCTACACAATTATTTTATAATTATATTGTAATGCACAATGTATTTAAATTCATTTGAATAGCAGGTGTGATTTATGAGCATGGCAATTAGAGCTTAAATGTTTGCTGCCTTACTAGTGTTATTCGACTGCCAATCACTTCTTGCAAGCTTCTTCTTGTGCTTTCATTGGAATTTTCATTTGAAATTATTCTTTTCACAATTCTTTTGGTCCAAGATTCTGATCAAGTGTTCCCCAGGAGCAGATTTCTTGTGCATGTGTTCCTGGGGCGTTTTTCGCTTTTTGTAATCAAAAGATGAGAATAAAGAACCGTAAAAGTTTGTGGTGGTTTGAGGGGAGTAGAGATTGTGTCAACACCGTTTTCCGTGTCTAGCTAGCAATGATATCAATTGTAGAAGAACAGCGTTTGTTTTCTTTATTAAGTCATTTCAGTTTTTCTTTGTGATTGTCATTGTAATAATTTGCTAAATATTTTCACGCACAATTGTAAAGATTTTTTTCACCTTTTGTAGGTTTTTTCATCTCATTTCAATGTTTAATTCATTGCTCCGGTAAGAAAAGAAAAATAAAAATAAGAAAGTTTGTGTTTTTCTTTAAGCTTTCCCCTTTGGCGAACCTTTTTCTTTACTTCACAACATTTAAGGGCGCATTTTTCTTTTTGAATTATGATGACGATTTTTTTTTCGGTCAGAAAACAAGAATTATTTGAATTCAGTTTGCCAGAGAAAATTTATTCATTTTCTATAAAGTTTTCCTTTTCGGTGAAAGGCGAGAAAGTATCTCTTGCCGTCTTTATTTCTTCGTTTCTGAACTTCATGGAGACGTGAGCGTGTGTGTTAGTGTTATGGGCTAAATATATTGTTCCACTGAGGATCTCGGTTCTCCATATTCTTCTGCACACTGGCTAGAGCACTATTTAACAATGCTCTTGGGACACTCAAATAGTGGAAATTTATTGTAATGCTTGTTGTTGTTCCTTTGCTCTGTTTCATTCTATTTAGAAAAAATAGAATTGCTACATTTTCCTTTTCCTAACGCTGCTCGCCCTAGCCGTTTATCCTTCGTGCCATATTTTTCCGCTTTTTATATAGTAAATATTTGTAAATATCGATTTCGTTTATTGCGCGCTTCTACCGATCGTGATTCCTTCGCTAGGATTTCAAAGATTTCTTTAAGTCAAGACGCTGTTACTTGTTGGAAAATGATTTGTTCTGCTCGGGGTTTTATTGAAGTTGCTCGGTTTTCTATTGTGTTGCTCAGTTCTCAACAAGACTTCAGGTTTGTTCAAATTTTTCAGTAACCTAGTTCCTCAGAATATTTTCCAGTTGCTCAGAAAATTTTGCTGAGTTTTTCTATCGAGTTGATCTTTCCGTTTTTAATTAACTAAAAACACATCTTTTTTCATAACAAGAAATCATCTTCCAATCAAATTTCTTAAACCTCCAGTGTCTTGACTTGAAGAATTCCTTAACAAAACCTTTCCGATTTCAATAATTCACCTTTAACTGTCCAGGATTTTCATTCGTGGTTTAGAACCGATAGGGAAAATTAAAATAAAATATTAGTTTATAAATTTGTGGAAACTAAAGTAGAATATCATCAAAGCAATTACAGCTGAACACTCGTAATCAAATACTTGATATTTAATGGGTACTGATGTAACTTATCCTTAAAATTCCATTAAACACAAGAGAGTGGATAAAATGAGATCAACCTTCAATTGACATTTTCATGTTGGTGTCAACCCTCCAGTCAAGTTCTCATTCAACCCACTTTTCCCTGTCTTCACACCCAACTTGACCTATAAAATAATGAAATGTAATACTTAATTAACACATTCTTTTAAATTCTTTCCTCTCAATTAGCTTTTCTGTTTAGATTGTCAACAATTAACGCAGACAGAGGAAAGATAAAACTGATAAAATTACTCTTAACAAATATTCTCGTAGACGTTTTGCCGTTCCATCCACTTTCAAATGTATAAAAATCAAGCTTTATAAATAATCAGATCAGTTCAATCTTCTGTTTTCCTCATGATTTCACGCTGTTGTCATTCAAGCATAGATTCGAAAGCGATAGATTTGATAAGAATGATGATTTTGATCCCGATATTTCATTTTTAATCTTTTTTATATTGTTTTTTCATCCTTGACGCGGATGCTTCAATACGTTTTCTTGTTGAGGTTCATCGCGTCAAATTTAAATGTTTGACTTTGAGAAGCTGACACGTAAATGGTTTGATTCTGACAGCTGATGATTGTGCATCTTGATGAGAGCTTGAACGGCTTCTTCAATCGATCCCAACTGAAGCAGTGCCATTTTGTGGTCTTTCCTGTTGAGGAAAAGATGGAAATTTTGGTAAATTTTATGGGAATTATGTAGAGGGAAGTGGTGACAATGTCGTTCGGAGTTTCAAACTGACACTGAACTTTTCTATGAGTTTGCAGTGTGGAGTGAAGTTATGACTACCATAACAAACTATAACATTCTTGCTTGAAATATTTTTTCAAGCTTTACATTTATCTACTCATTCTTGTCCTTAATAAACTTCAACCCACTTGAGACCACCCAAATATCCATCATAATTAATGCACAAACTTACGGGAAAAATTTAAACGCCTTCACTTCGAAACTGCTCGTAGTAAATGCTTCCTTAATTTCTTCTTCGGTTACTGTAGCTCTGCAAAAGAAAAGAAAAGTTTTTTATTATAACGACAATTTCACCCCAAAACGCCTTCGTCTTCCTTCTTTTTATCTAACATTAAACGAGACCATTAAGATTTTCCTATTCATAAATTTCTAGTACGAGAGTCTTTAGCAAGAAGTTCATAAATTGATTCTTTTTCTTGCCTTCCCTTTCGTTCCCAGACAGGAATTTCTTCGACGCTAGAAGTTTCTCAAATTCTCATAACCAATTTGAACTTCTAATTATTTCAAATTTATGCTTTAGAATATTCAAAGCTCAACAAGTCGCCTGTCGTCGCCTGTCTCCATGCGATAAGGAACTCATGGTTCATCGCATTAAACAATTCCCAAAGATGTTCTTACCAAAGCTCTCGAAATAACTTGACAACAACCCGCAGAATCTTAGATAACACATTAATATGCAAATTTCTTTCCTCCCTTCTTATAGACGCTCGCTCGTCTCAGCGATAAGAGAGAGTAGATATCCGTAGTGTTGAGTGAGCGTTAAAAAAGGTGAAATGAGGTGAACGAGTCTCACGACCTGCGATGTCGTTCGCCGTTAAAGCGAATGGAATCAATTTTTTATTAATTTAATTCATCACTTTTATCTCTACGTGCGCTCCACGATCTCTTCCGCCACGTCACAGTGTCGTCATTCTAATAGCAGACACATTCGCTTTAATCCCGGAATTCGGTATGGGGAGAAGCAGAAGAAGCGAAAAAGTCAACAAAAAGTATAGATGAAGGGAATTATTTTCACTCCCGGCATTGCGCGAAGAGAACTCGAGGCGTTTTTGTAAATATTTTTGTACCAATTTGCATAAAATTATCTGGGATCACTATAGAGATGAATTTCCCTTCTTCAATCTTCTTTCTTCTCCACAACAACGCCGGTCGGTTGTATAATGTGCAGCCCTTTAAGACACCGCTCCAAAATTGATATATATTTCCATCATGTTTCTGAGTTGAAGAATTGTGGCGGCTTTGTGGTACATTCAACAATGAAATCAATGAGTCCTTTCGGAGAATTTTCTATTTTACTTTCCAAAGGTATGCCTCTCGTCCTTTTACAGTCCTTGGCATGGGACGCAAGGACAGAAAAACAATCAAATTATATATTTCGAGTCGTTTTGACCACTGAGAAACGGAATAAAGGGAGCAAAATCAACTGGAAAATTGAAGGAAATGTTTTCCCTGTTTTTTTTTTCGTGAGGAAAATGACGTAAAAAGGGTGACACGTTAGAAATTGCCTGATAATAAATTACGGTCACTGTTTCGGGGCCAAAAGTGCTTAACGTCAGCGGCACACAAATAAGTTCATCTTCCAGTCTCTTTTTAAAGAAGTAATTTCATGTTCGAAATTTTTCAGTCCCGAAGGAAATTGTCATAAGGAAAATAAACCGATTTGGTTGAGAAATTAAGAAAGTCTTAAAGGTAATCTTAAAGATGTTTTTTTTCAGAATATCTCGGAAGCTGCGACATAATATTCCTGACGATTGCTTTGAGATAGATTTCAAAGATTTTCTTCGAAACCTGCAGTTCACTTTCATAGAAATGTAATTTAATTGTTGCAATTTTTATCAAAAATTCTTCTGTGGAACTTCACCAATGGACTTGAGCAAACATTTTTGTAGAAAAACGCGTCATTTGATAACTCGTAGAAGCGGAGAATTGACGAAGAAAACCCGATGAAAAATAACCACTTATTAATAATGTTGGGGGAGAGGAAATAATTTTCAGTTCCCATCATCGATGTTGTTAACATGTAGTCTGCTGCTCGCTTTAGCCGAAGAAAATTAAAACACATTTTCACATTGCTAGTCGGATACCGACACCGAAAAAAAGCTGACAAATGTTCATTTCTTGTGGCGTTTTCAGCAACAAACGGTGTGTGGGATGTGATGAATCAACAGATGCTGACTCCCATCATTGATAGGAGAACAGTGAGACGCGAGTGAAGAAGGCAAATGTTATTAGAGATATACCGAAAGGCACAGCTTGTTTTGTCAATGTATAATTACAGCGCGAGACACACAAAAACAATCGCAAAAAACGACTCGAGAGGATAAAGGGTATTAACAGGAAGCAAAGAACATTAAAAGCTCCAGCAATTGCTAATTGTGTCATAACAGAAGAAGCTGGAAGGGGAGGCGAAAAGTAAAGAATGAAGAAACACGAAAGACTTGAAATAATAGACTCTACGCGCCTCCAACTCTCCTGATAGCAGCGAAAGACGCACGAGAAAAGGTTCGACAGAAAAATGTTCCCCCTTCTTCATCCACGAAAGCCGCCCGAAAAAAGGAAGAATTTAATTTTAAAATAATGGCATTTAATTATTTCTCATTTTCACCGCCACGATGTAAATACACTCGAGGGCTTGGCGTGTAAGCAGCGACGGTGGAAGAAACAAGCAACGGAGAGATCTAATTCCCATGAAGATTTACTTAACATACACTCGGAAAGAGATGCGCTAATTCGTGATGAACATGAAACAAGCTAAGCTAATTGAAATTGTTGGAAGTTTCTTGTTTGAGGAAGATTTGTAGGGAAGTTTGCTTTAATTTAGGATGGATTTGAACACATTTTGTTTTAACTTTTAAAGAAATTTCACACGGTAAAGTAATTAAGGATTTTTCAAAGACTTTTGTGAATCTTATTTAAAGATTTTTTCGTGGTTTGATAGTTGACAAAGTTCAAAAAAATGTTCAACTAACTTTTGAGATTAATCTCTTCTTGCATCTAAATATTTAATTCCCTACATTGATGAGTCTGCTCTATTTCAGCAATCTCGTGATCTTGAAATAATTCGATATTTATTGCTGGCTAGACTGAAAATTGTTAAAATCCACGTTAAATGTTTGTTTTGTCCACAGGTTCAGACGTTCTTGAACTAAAAGCATCTTTCATCCTAATTAATATACTCTTGTCTCTTAAATCATCTCCCAGAATCTGCTTTTTGTTTATTTCGGCTGTCTCAGGAAAAACAAAGCGCCTGTCACAATTTCTTTAAAGGGATTCAAGTGTTCTTAATATTTTCCCTGCTTTTCTGTCATTTTTTTGAGTGTGCGCCTGTAGAAAGTGAAATTTAATTTGCGTAGAATAAATCACATCTGTGTGGTGGCATGGTTCATCTTCATAATACGCTTTATTTTCATTTAATTCCACCGTCGTTTCATCATTTTCCATTTGGTTTATTTGCGTAGAAAAAAGAAACCGAATGAAATAATTTTTCATCGTTTTTCTTTCTGTTGTGCTACGGTCGCTTTTTCCATTATTTCATTTTAAATAGAAAAGTTTTAATGTACCCCAAATGTCTTTGTGGTCATTAGTGGATAATGACAAAGACGACGGTGGCGAGTGGATGAAGAAACGTGTTGCTGAAGAGACAAAGAACCATACCTGGAAGCTTTCGCGGGAAAAAGTGAACGGAGAAAAGCAGAATGAGATGCAAAAACTTTGTTTTTCCTTAATTGATAACGGGACGATGGTGGCCACCTCTAATGTATTCACTAATATAGAAGAAAAATAAACTTTAATTGCTGCAAGTGGAAAAGTTTGTGCTGATGTTCGCAGCTTTGCGTTATTTAATGACAATTTTATTGTGGTTGTGGATGATGAACATTTTCTAGGACTTGTCACCACTTAAAGAGAATGCGCAGTGAAAGGTAGAAAATCCATTCAGCTATTAATTAGAGAGACAATTTCTAATTAGAAAACCTCAAAGCACCTAACGAAACAAACATACCGCTGCGTGTCGCACTTTTCACTGGCAGGCGTGGGGCTGGAAACCACCATTTTCAATTAATATAAATGTATTAAATTCCTTCACGAATCATTTTTCAAAGCTTCCGCCGTGAAAAAAGGATTTAAACACGAGGTGGGCAAAAAAGGAACGAACGCTTTAATTTAATTAAAACCTTGTATTGAATCAAAATTTTGTTCAATCATATTTCCCAGATTCAGCAGACACCCATTCACGAAATGGGTCGAAACAGCGAAGCATCCCTTCGATGATTGTTTTCTTTTTCTTGTGCACGATGAAAAGGTGCAATTAAAGTTATTGTTCCCTGTCTCGAGCTTTAAGCGAAAATTTCAACAAAATTTCCAACATTCCAACAGTTATTAAATAATTGAAATGACTTTTCAAGTAAGCTTGCTTCCTTGCCATCACGGAGATGTTTCTGCTGTCGGTTTTGAAGCATCAGTCTAAAGTTTGCTTCAATTTCACCGGCGAGAGATTTTAAATTGCTGTCTAGCGGCAGATTTAAAGCTGCTTCAATAACTCCTAAGGGCTCAAGAAATTTATGAATCTGCTGCCATTAAGCTTTAAAGAAGAAGCACAAACCCGTAGTAACTGTGAAAGGTAGTCGATGAATTATGAAATCGCTTGCAAAATAATTCATCCGAGATTTTTCTTTCGTTCAATGTTTTCTGCCACATCGATAGGAAATCGCTTCGTGCATTATATATGACTTGTGATAAGCGGATTAAATAATTAAAATTTGTTTTGCTTCAACTTGTCACTCTGGCCGCTCTCACCAGCATAGCAATGCTTTCTATCATCAACATTGGATGGATGAATGAGCGTGGAAACAACAGACGTAGATTGGAAAATCTTATTATCTCGTTCGATGTATCGATCGATATGTTCGAGTGTTGGGGCTGTGCATCAATGATTGTAATCACCTTTGATGAACAACCCCAATCGTGTGATTTTGTACTTACGGAATGTTACTTAAATGCAATGTAGCCGATGGTGGATAAATGTTTTGATAGTTCTTGCTGCCGGGCTTCTTGAACCGGTGCAACGGGTTTTGCGAGTAGTCACGGGTCAGTCCGGCATCGGGTTGTCCTTCCTTGGGCAATTGAACAGCTTGATGCTTGCTCGCCATTACACGTATCTGTTTACCCCATATGCGCAATTTGTCCAAATGAGTCATTGCTGGTGGTGGAAAGAGGGAAAAAAGGAAAATTATTGTTTGATGTTAAAAGAGTTTTTCTCAATGCTTCGTCCATTGTTCTGTGTGCTTGAATCATGTTTGAAAATCGTAAAAGCTTTCACTCTCATCACGAAGTGCAGAAAGAGAAACTTTTGCAATGTGTGTTGAATGCAGGACCCTTCAATTAAAACATAATATTTTTGCAGTAACAAAAGCGACGGCGACGAGACTGAAGACTGAATGGAAAGCAACTTTGCATGATGAAAGAATGGAGACAAAAGGGATGAAAAAGGAAGATTAAAGCTTGAAAATGTAATCTTTTTTAATCTTTTGAATGTAATGAAGAAAATTGTTGGATCGTGTCGACCACAACTACTTTTAAATGGTTTATAAGAAGTTTTGTGATGCTTTCCAAACAATTTTCAAAAAGCTGGTAATCTCAGACGCTTTGAAAACTTTTCATGCAAACATTTCAGGTAAAGTTTAGTAAAATCTCCTGGTTAAACTTTGCTTCTACAATTTAAATTCTTAAGTCGAAAATCAACCAGAAAGAAGATGCCCAATCGTATTTCTCGTAATTCATCAACAAAATGCAAAAGATTTTCCGTTTTTGTGCTTGCCAGGAAATCTTTAATAAAAACTTTGTGCAAACAAGAAAGTTTTCAGCATCTTCGTTTTGCAGTTTTCGATCTGTTTTGTGTGCAGAGTAATCTGCAAGTTTCCAGATGAAAGTATCAAGCAAATTTTGTACTACAGGAGTGGATGAGAAAGATTGTTGTTCTGTGTCTCGCTTTCAATTCTATTCGTGCCCAAAAAAAGAGAGAGGCAACAGGAAAGCATTTTCCGAAATCGTGCGGCAAATAAAATAAACAAAACTCGATTAAACGAAAAAGAGAAGAAGTACGAGGGAGTCAAACGAAAGCGAACAAGTGAAAAAGAGTTCATTTCCACTTGGGGAACTAAAGTGACTGTTAATGATGTGGAATAAATGGCATTGGAGAAAAACATTAGTTATTCATTAACTGGCAACTGTGTGCGAAGAAACGGAGAACGGGAAAAATTATTCCAACCAGAAGCGTTATTTGTTCAACCCTTAATGCCGACTGAAAGTTTTTATAATTTTATAATTAGTTCGCCGAGTCAAGCTAAAGCAAACTGAACAGGGAGAAACCAAGAGTCGGATAATTAATTTGCACACACAAAAACAATGGAGTTAAATCTGTTTCAATTGGAAATTTACAAGTGGCGCGGGTAGCACAACAAAATAACGAGCGTTGAATTTGAAATGGCTACAAAACAAAAGTATGGCTTTTCAGGATTTCCGATATTGAAGCTTAACACAGAACGAGAGATAAAAAAGTTATAAATTGTTGAAAAACAACCAGCAGAAAATTTCATCTCGAAAAAGAAATTAACTTCAAACCGGATATCAAAGAGTTTATGAAAGTGTAAACGTTGCTGAGAACGATTAACAAGCTTTTGCAGTTTGGGGAATGTTTGGAATTGCTGTAGTGAAAAGGTGGTGTTGGGATACAGTATTGAACTTCATTGTTTTCTGTGTTGGTACATTCTAGAAATTTCAATAGTTTTTAGCCTAGGAAATCATATTTGCTAATTCACATCATTTAAGGGCGTAACGTTTTTACCTAACGTTACCTTGCTATGTAAAATTTATCGAAGACTCAAGCACAAAAAAGCAGACTATAAAAAGTTGTTTGTATGAGTAATTATCCTACCTAAATATGCTTGATGTGGTTCAGCCATTTGAATTAATGCCGAATCCTTTTTGTTGTACAGGATTTTTACGCGTTGTACATCACCATAAACGCCTGATATTTATTATACACGATGTTATTTTTTATTTCATTCGCACGTTGTTATGCAGCATCATTTTGCAATCCCAGGGAAAACAGCAATTTTACATTTTGTTGTTGTTCGTTGTAACACGGCATCGTTCCAGGGAAATTATTGTTAATGTTACAATTTATGGAGTTGAATTGAAGAAAAGTGGAAAAAGGAAGAAAGAAAATCATGAGAAAAAGTTATGTTTGTTTATGAAATATAAATGAACGCAATAAATAAGTAAAAACTAATTTTCTCGTTTCGTTTCCGGCACTCGAAGGGGCGCACAAGGCGAGAGGATCCACAAAATCCACTTTATAGTTCCGTGGATTTAATAAACAACAAATTTACAATGCTGCTTCGACTTCATGTAGACTCGTTCGGTATTCTACTCGCAATTGGCATCGTGAGGGAATCCAACACAATATAAAACGAATTTTCACATCGTCGACGAAAGAAAAAACATTTTTGCAGGGAGTGAAAGCTTTTTCTCAGTAAATCCGGCTTTTGATTAAAAAATAATAATATTTTAATTCAGACAAAAAATGGGAGCGAGGAAAAAGAAATTGTAAATGGAATGACACAACCCCAGAATACAGCACAACAAAAAATATTCGTGGAAAAGTTTTTCCCATAAAAATAATTTCTTTTCCTTTGGTATTTGCTTCAGGATTATTTGTTACTGACGTCAACTGTTTCAGTTTTAATGTTAAAACTTTGTTTGTTGAATGCATTGAAAGACTATTTCGCTAGATTCAAATCTTTTCTGTATGCAGGCAAGTAGTTTTGACTTTTCAACAAAAATATTGGTTGTCACACTTGATTATTCTAAGGCCTAAGGTTTTATAAATGATGTTCACATCATTCCGTGGCGTCACTTTCCCAAGAGTTTGTTTAACACAAGCGCGACGAATGCCAAAACGCTATTTTTATCTCCATCCACATTTGTTAATAAAGTTCGACGGAAAAAATGGAATCTCAGGGCGAGAAACAGAACTTAATTTATTACATTTTGAATATCACAGCTTCATAAATCCATTAAAACCCGTAAAAAAGCTTGTAACGAATTGCAAACAAAGCGAAAAACTTTTTTTAATTCCAATAATTTTCGTTTAACATAGAGTGGAAGAAGATTTGAAGAAAAACGAGCTGATGAAGGTACCCAAAGAATTATAAGCTTTGCATTGATCCATGAATATTATGTACATGCAGCATAATTTGCTGAATAATCGCAAATATTTTTGAAATTCCCTACCACATCGCTCAAGATTAGTCATGATAATATGGTTCGTTGAGCCTTCAGCACATGAAAATGACAATTGTTTCTCATTTTTCGCTGATCCCTACCCTTTCCAACGTCATTCCAACATGTGACGGCAAAAATACGAATCCAGATCAAACAATAGACGATTACAATATTGTTTTTCTGCGGTGGAGGAAAAGGATTAAATTTTTTGCTCGTTTCATGCTCGCTTTTTCCGTACCTATGCTGGGGTAGAAATTCAACAGCACTGAATAAATGTTAAGTGAAAATGTTTCTCTGCCGATGGAAAAAAAACTTTTCTGTTATGTTTAATTTTCCACAGTTTCAAAGCTTGTAATGCTGAAGGAAACTCAACTCGTGTGATGCGAAAATATTTTCACAACTGTATAAGCTTTTCAATTGAATTGAGTGATGGAGATGGCTTTTGTGAGCGAATCGAGCAGACATAAAGGGATAAACTTTGAGACTCTCTCGCCTTTTCCCGTCATGTGATTTCACCCTTTTTGATCGCATCGAACCGAACACGAACAAAAAGGTGTCATTTCTTGACTTGTCTCTTGACAAAGTAAGATAAATAAATCAAATGTTTAAGAAAATTGTTCCAACAACGAAGCCAATATGATTGATTTTCCCTTCCATCTCGTGTTTAAAGCTTTCTCTTCCGTCTATTTTTATATCGTTATTTATTTTTCATCGTGTTTAACGGAGAACAAAAACTCGGGTTAGTTCTTGGAGATTTCCTGTTCAGATAAAACAGTTTTTAGAAGATGAGAATACTTTGTATTCTCGAAGAAGAAAAACTTTATTATCTTGAAAACATAAAATAAACATTTTGTCAATTTAAAACTCTACAGGTTTGTTCAAAAACTGCCAACTTCTAAACAACACTCTTGGTGTCATCAAAATGCTACACAGGAAAATCCAATTTGAACCTCAGCGAAATCGCTTTAAGAAATTTTCATATTTTTCTAGCCGAAAAACATAAAAATTCAATCCATGGACCAAAAATAAAAATATTTGTTCAATGGTGGGTGAAAACTTTCTTTTTGCCGCTTCCTTCGCTTCCTGCTTTTGCCTGCCTTTCTCTCCGGTTTCATTCATTCGATCCGAATCGGATGTTTCGAAAGAAAGTTTTCTTCGTGCTGTTCTCCCTTCTACCTGTGTGACAAAAATTGATTTATCGGCTAAGGATGTAGTTTCTTTTCTTCACTTTTGTTCCCTTTTCACGCTACTTTCGCTTTTTCTTTCGCTTTAGTTGCCGTTGTTGTTATATAATAAATGATATCAGGCGACTAACCATCAACGCTGATAGTACTTCCCGTTCGCAGACTTGTGAGAAAGAGATCGAGAGTGTCAATCAATACTTTGTCAACGGTATCAAACATTAATAAAATAAGATAAGTGGTCATCCCATATGATTTACCGTTCACATTTAGGAACATAAAGCTTTAATGGATCAGTCAACAGTTTCTTATCGTTTGTTCGGCGCGCTTTCCACCTTTGGGAGAAAGTGGCAATCATTCGCTAAATCAGCAATTTGTAAACAAACACCAAACAAGTCCAGAATGACTCCGTGAATTTATAGAACTTCCTTCCTTATCAGCTTTAAATGGCAACAATTCCTACAAAATAATTGATTCACATGGAAGTAAAAAAGCTGTTCAACAAATAGCTCAACGAACAACTACAAGAAAAGAAGGTGAACTTGTTATGTTATTAAAGAAAAGCAGGGAAAGAATTTGTGCAGCATTACACATTGGAATTTCGTGTAGAGTGAGAGAGAATTCAAGAACCATCAGACGTGTAGCAATGATTTTGCAATAAAAGTATAAGAACATTCGTTTGATTCACTTTTCTCTCCCAGGTTATTTGCTTTTTCGAACATTTCTGCCAGAGTATAAAAGTAAATTCATTTATTGAAACTGTTCTTAACAAACTTTTTTTCTCTTTTGCCAGCTTTTTTCTTTTCAAAGGAGTAATATCACAAGGCGAGAAGAAAGAAAAGCACATTTTCATCATCAATCGATATAACTCAATGTAACAGTTAGTGGAGAGAAATAAAAGACGGCTACAAGTAATGGTATTTTTGGCTCGCCCTTTTAATTTCGTGATAAGGTAAAAATGTGGCCGAAGTGGCGACTGCAAGTTACCAAATGTACTCAAGTTGAATGTTCAGCTTCAATCAGTAACTTCGGCAAACTGAACCTGTGGCTGTACCATGTCAATGTGCTTTCCAATTTAATCTAGAGCACTGAAAATTTGTTTTCAACAACTTTACGTAAGTTCCTTCAACCCAATTGCTGAACTTTGGTCGTAAAAAATGTTTACAAAGTTGCGGCGGGGTTGCCCGCTTTAAACCTTCTCTCTTGTTAAGGCATGATGCCTTTAAAATGTTTGCCAACCTTAAAACTTTGCGTTTGCCTCTTTGAGGGAAAAGTCTCACGTGCTTTAACTCTTCTTCGATGCTTGGTGAAGCTTGACAGGGATGAAATATATCAGGAGGGCTATAAAAACATTATACCTCGGCTCCATAAATATCATTAAACGGTAAAATATGTTTTTTTGTTTAATAGACACAATTTCCCTAATGTAAACCAAATAATCTAGATTTTTAATTATTTACCAAGCCTTTCTTTCTTACGCACCACTCTCGACATTGTAATGTAGCAAAAAGGTGTACGATGTGTGTTGTTGAACAAGCAGAACTTTTTAATTATTAATATTTGCAATTTGCACAGTTTTTCTTCTTTTATCCACACGGTCTGAAGGGTTGAAAACAAAGAGGACTGAACCGCGAGATGTCACGTGAGACGATTAAATTATCGATGCAGAAGTTTCTTTGAACTTATTTTCTGAATGGAAATACAGTTTAACCTACTGCGATCTAATGCGGTGGCTTCTGCTTTTGCTGAATCTACTGAAAGTGTTCCAATTTTCAATCAAAACTTCATCTCAACACAAATCTAGATCGAAGAAGCCGTTGGAATACGAAAAGTTCCTTTTTCACTGTACTCGTTAATTAAGGATTTCGCTGTTTTTTTCCAGCAGAATTTTGAGTTACCGCATGTCTATAAATATTGTGTGTGGTGAAGTACGATATTTGATATGCTGAATATTATCAAGTTTTAATGGTTTTCCGTAGCTTTTAGTAATATATTCCATTTGGGAATTTCGTTTTATATCATCCATCTTGTTGTCAGCTACTTTTCTAGGGCATGAAATGTTTCAAAACTCCACTCGAGTAACAGAAAATTTGGAGTGGGGCAAAGCAAGCAGATTTCACATCACTACTTTAGTCGCATGCAACATGTTGAGTGTGTTTAAAGTTTCTCCGGAATTTTGAACTTTTAACATTGATTATGCTAAATGAAATCTTATGACATTTATGAGTTTTATTATGCAGACACGAATGCAAAAGCCGACTTCACGAATAAGTTTGCACCTTAATCATCTTAGTGCACAATATGACTGGAGGTTGGACTCGGGAGTTTAATGTTTTTCTTTTTTTTAATATGAAAATATGTTAAAAACTTTGTTTAGGTTTTCTTCTTCATTTAAAGAAATGAAAAAGTTTTTCTTTTGCGTTGTGAACTTAACAGACATTGTAATTTGAGATATTTTTGATTGAACTTATAACAAAATCTTGTTAGTGTGTGATCTTACTGTTGAAACTTCTATTTCATTTTCTTCTAAATGTTTAATATAATACATATCAAAAATTAAAATCACTGATAAGTCGTCTCCAGTTTATAACAATCTTTCTTTGAACCAGGTACTTCCTTCAAGAAATTAATGATTGTCCTATTGTTGTTGAAAGCTGCTTTGCAAAATCAATTTGCCTATGAAATCGTTTAAAACTTTCGAGGAGGCGGTGAAAGAAGCCTAGATTTATATTTATTCAGCGTTTGTAAATGTGATTTTGAAATTTTTAACAGCAACAATAGTCGTCTTATAAATAAAATATACATAATCCCCTTTAACACAAAGGAAAACGAAGAATAAAGAAGTTGTGCGGCAATCACCCTCATATTTTCTCTGGATAGCGAGTGGCAGAAGCAAAGCTTGGTGCAGAGATAAGCCAGCCAGCAGAATGATTATAACGTGAAGGAACTGTGATTTCTTTTGAAGATGAAACCTTACGACATCTCGAATATATGGAAAGCAAAAGAATGGCAAGAAGAAGAAAAAATGGGATCTGTGATTGAATCCCTTGTTAATTTTCCATATTTTTGCCTTCCTTTCTTCAACTCTTTTCAATGAAAAGTTTTATTCATATCTGTCTTAAAAATGAATATATCACGAGATTGAAAAGTTTATGAGCTTTCAGTTTAAGCAGAATTTATGCTTCGGGGAATGATTTTTCTTCTCCTTCAAACTTCTATTCAAATACTGCATTAAATTGACAATCAATTAAAATAAATTGTCGTTTTTCTCGTACGAAAAGTTCCTTTTCTCGTTTTTTTCGGTTCATTCCTTCGTTTCTTTTATGATTCTCTCCCCAGACTCAGCCAATGGAAAAGTTCCCCCTTCTAGGATATTCATAGCGGAATAGCAGAAAGCAACAAATGATTTAAATTGAAATTTCGGTAATTTAATATCATAAAAGTTTTGTTTCTCGGCGACAAAATCTGCTACGCGACTTAATAAGTGTGAAAATTGACTTTTTCTTCGTAAATTCATTAAAGAATAATAATTTCTTGGCATTGTTACATTGTTTTCGTATTTTCTTGCGTTGCTTTTCATTTCTGCCATAATTTCATTGAGCAGCAAATTAAATCAAACAGATTTCGCCTTTTCCGAATGACATTTTCATTTCCCTCGACGACGTCGCGCGGCACTCAAAGGCGCGCGAAAAATCGATGGAAGTCCACAAACCGTTGCAATTAAAAACTTTTTATTTCACTTTTTACGCTGTCGGCGGATGGAAAACAACTCTGGAGAAAATTAGTTTTTGCTTATTCAAATTTCGTAGCCTTGCGCGTCCATAAAAACAAACGGCAGGAAAAAATTATCAACAAACAGTATTAATTATTAATTTTTTCTTGCTTAGCATTTATTTATGCAGGTTTGCTGTTTAATAAAATCATGTGCAAACATACCAAATAGAGTAAAAAGAGCATCAGGCGTGACCATCTACAGAAAAAAGAAAAGTTTTGTTTAAAATATAGTGGAGAAAATTAAATGGTTTTTTGATTTGGAGAACTTTTGATTGTTTCATGACATTCTAAAGAGAGAAAAGCATTGGAAGGAGTGAGGAGTTGAAGGTTTAAATTATTCTTTAAAGACGTTGCCAAAGAAAACTTTAAGAATCACAATGAAAATTTCTTCTCATGAATATTTTGATTCCATATTGTTTTCGCTTAAACGTTTCAGCTGAGACAAGATTAAAATCAAACAGTATCTGTTTATTCTGGTGAACAAACAGGGTCTTCAAGTGGGTTACACAAAAGGTCGACAAAGCGATTGAGTTCCAATAATAACCCGATTAAGATTGAATTGAATTTGAATCGTTGGAGATTACTAGGTATTGGCCTTTGTTTACTCCGAAACTCCCACAACAGCAGGCGCTTCTCATTAATAAACTAATTAATATTCAAAAAGGAGGAGAAATTAAAGTAATTTATAGCGAATTTCATGTGTCAATGCTTTAAAGTGGTGGCACGTTGTGTTAGTCTCAGTCGCATTGCTGGTTTAATACACAAAACGTGGAACAGGAGGTTTGAAATTGAGTGAAAAGTTGGCAACGTTTGTTATTATAAACGGCAAGTCCAAAAATTCTTTACTTTTCCTGCTTTTTAAGCAAAGTTCTAACTTAAATTCACTTAATTTTTGACAGGGAAAGTACATTGTAACTTTTTCTCAGCTTCATTTATGCGTTTGGGTTGCGGTTGGGGCGGGGAGAAAGCAAATGAATGGCGGTAGTGAATAGAAGGGAAGATGAAAAATTTTAATGGACAAAAAAATGAAAAATTATCTCCTTCTTGAATCAATGAAGCAGTTCAGTTCTTTATTTCTTTTTACTTTTTCCTCCGCCGCCGTTCGGATGTTAGAAGAAAACTTTGTTGTGTATTTTTTTGATTAAAACGAAGAAATAAAGAAAAAGTACACAACAATAGAATGCCTGAGCGCGCCAACAAGAAATTGCGGTCGGGGATGGCGAGAGATATTTATGAAATATTAAAAAACATTTTATTTGGATCAAGCTGGGGTGGCAGTGAAAAGATTATTAGATTTGTACACAACACAGCAGAAGACAGAGGAAAAGAAGCAAAGACGAAGCTCCGCTAGGAAATGAAACTTTTGAGATAAAAAATCACGCTGGAGAGAGAAAAATATTAAATTTAAAACTTTGTTAATTACTTTCACTTAAAAGTGGGAAAAGGAGTAGCAGAAATGGGTGCGAGGATTCGATATCGCCGTAGCCAGCGTATATTTTGATGTAGAAAGTCAAGAAGGGAAGTTTCAGGAAAGTTTTAATTCCTGTTTTGCTAACAAGATGTGATCAAACGTGGCAGAGAACGCAAAAGGATCTTTCATTTCTATTTTCCGACTTTCCGCATCGCAAAAAGTTGCTACAGGTGAGAGGAGAAGTTACGGAAGAATAAATAAAAATATTTATTGGATCGCAGTCGGAAGTTATCTTAGAAACTACTTTTGTTATCGCACGCTCATTTGTGAAATCTCTAATGAAAGAGGAAAAGAAAAGTTCTTCAAGATAATTTCAAAGTTTATGAAGGCGTATGACTGATGGCAAACTTTAAGCGGAAGGAGGATTCAAAGCAACGTCTTTTGGTTTTAGGTAATTGTTTGTTCTTTAAAAAGATTTTTTTAATTACACGCTAGTTCAAAGTTGTTGTTGACAAAGTTCATGACAATTTAGTAAAACCAAAAAACTTCAACTTTAAAGATTAAATTTCCTAGAATCCAATCCAGAATCTCACTGTGGTTAACTGAATTAAGGGCAAGGATAGAAGAAAATTAAAAAGGGTTGATTGCTTCAAGTTTTCTCTGTCATTATCAAGTGAGTTTAGCTTGTAATTGTTCGTCTTACCTCTTCATTTAAATTGGATACCAATAAAACGTTGGATAATCCACGTAAAGCACCTGGTGTCGTTGAACCAAGAGCACCGGATGATGCTAAAGCAAATGCTGAAAAGGATTTTGCAAAAATAAGCACCGGTTTACTCGTGATCCAAGAATATTTTCTTACCACCTAAGCTCGGAATGCCACTGCCGTATGCATTGGCTAAACCTGGAGTTCCCAATCCTATCGCTGCAAAAGGGGGCATGACTCCAGGTGTTCCCATGCCATTTACTACGAAACGACACATATAATTTTCTAACATAAAATTTCATATCTGTAAACTGTATAATTGTCGTCATCGATCGTTCAATCGATGCTTCACTTACCCAATCTATCTCGGGTGAGAGCCGGGCGTTGTCCTGCCGCTAACAATAATAAATCGCTGGCGTTCACCAAACCGCCGGCGCTCGCGATTAAATCACTGCCCGGCTCGCCCGCTGGTAAGGTCGGATTCGTAAAATCACGCGATTTGTCATTGTTGTATTTAACATTCAGTGCAGTCAATTTGCTATTATCGATTCGTAATGTGCAACAGCCATTGTAAATATTTTGTCCGTCTAACGTTTGTTTGGCATGTTGAGCGGTTTGAGCGTCAGGATATTGTATGAGGGCTTGGAATGAATTGTTTTTCGTAAATGTAACGATTTTCAGCACTTTTCCGAAGCGTTGAAAGATTTGATGAAGGATTTCCAGTGATACGGGATACAGCAACGACTCTACAATTACCCTGCAAAAGCACAAATACGTATTTTCAGTCACTGTTATTGCTGCTCAGTAATCTTTTTATCATGTAAACTAGCTCAGAATGACAGCTTTTTGCCTACCTGAGTACAGTGTTGGTGCCGCCAGTTCCGTTTTGATGCGTGGCAACCAGCTGCGATGTCGGATCGTTGCCAACCAAAGGTAGCGGTGACCCAGATGCTGGTGTCTAAGTTAATTAGAAAAGGAAAATCGTTATTTTCGTTGCCTACAACAATCTAAAGGATATAATTTGACGTGTTAAAACGTTGGTTGCGTTGAAAATGTGTTTGAATGAACTCATTGGTCGTAAAGTGTATCTAATTTCTTTACAAACGAAAGCTCGTCTTACCGTGATTGAGTGGTTTTGATCTGTTTTCAATTCTCGGTGATTCGAGAACTGGACGTAGACAGTTCTTCCGCGAACTGTAGGCGGCGTGGTGTTGAAAACCGAGACCATAGCCGTTGCCGAAATTTCATCTGCCATCTCGAGAAAAGCTTGGTTCTTGCCCTTCAGTACCAAGACGTTCGTAACGCGGCCAAACTGCTGACCTAAATTTATTACTTCGGGATCACTAGCTTCATTTGGTATGTTTCTAATGTGGATCACGCGTGATGGTTTACCTGAAAAGTAAAATTCTCATGAAATCTCGGTGAATTGCATTCAAACGAAAGAATTCCGGTCGAAAATTTCTTCACAGTCGCGTGTAGCACATCAAAAGAGCTGAAAAAAAAATCTCTTCCTTTTTGATTAATGCTCGCTCTTTTTCATGATGGAATCATCAAAAGCCACAGTAAGGCTGAAAAGTCAGGAGCAGACACTGCAGACGTTTGAAAGCTCTCCAGAACGCTTCAAAAGTGTTTTTAATTAGGCAATGTTGTTGGTGTATTTTTGATTACTCCACTCCCTGTTGGGCTGGATTCAGCGTAGGTGGTTGTTAAAACTTCCAAACATTCTTTGTGTTCATTTTAATTAGATTTATATTCAGAGTTTTCATCGATTTCTTTGCGTTTCACCGTCGAAGTAGAAAAATGGAAGCGCAAAAGCTTGAAATTTTTATGATCCTAGAAAAATTCCCAAAGATTTTACAGCCTCCGGGGAGGTTTGTGGGTCGATATGGGGGTAGAGCTGAGTTGTGAAAAGCGAACAATGTTGGATTATAGGAAAGCATAAAAATGAAATTCGCTGTCAAAAATCATTCACAAATATGTCTTAAACGTCGGGGCATTATCCCAAACGAAGATGTTTTCGAAGTAATGATTTGTAAGCTGGGGATTGCTTAAATTTTAAATTCCTGGGGACTTTAATTAGATGGAGTCTTTCCAAGAAAAGTTTAAAGTTCAAGAAAATTGGTTTTAAAACTCACTAAAATTTTGAAGAATTTTCAAATTTAATGTTCGTATGACATCAGCTTTAAATTCCCCTAGAAGTGAGTTTCAGGAAAACTCCAATTTCCACTTATGAAGGAACAAAATTTAAGCTTAAGGTAGCAACAGTTGCTTTTTCTCCACCCTGCCCCTGTTCACAGACAGTATCGCTTTAATGCGAACAGCCAAAGAACACGAAAAAAAGTAATGGAATCTAAACATTTTAACACTGCATTAAATTTTATTTCCTTCGAGCGAACGATTTGGCGTCGTGGAGACAGCATAATGGAAAAAGAATCCCCGCTTTCACCAGCGTGCAGTGTATCAATACGGAAATTTGTGTTTTGTGGATGGAAGATGAGCAGTTAAATAAAGAAAACAATAGAAACATCTTCGATTCTCCCTCGCAGAATAAAATTTGTTGATCTTTTATATTCACGAAATTTGATTAGCGATTTGCTAGGGTTTTCATCGGAAAAGCTTGTTTACTTTCTGATTTTGAAGAATCTGAAAAGGGAGGTGTGAAGTCGAAAGTTTGTTTTGTAAAATCTCGATGGTTTGTAATAATTGAGTGGAAATTTGAAGTAAAACTTCGTGAAAACTGAAGAAAAAAATTCGTTTTGACTGAAGAAAACGTCATGAATTCTAGTTTCTGACGTCGCTAAGATGGATTCATTTTTGGTTTTATCACATCGACCTTTTGAAGACTTTAATGCCTGCCTGGATATTTCTTCTTGTGAAAACCCAGTTAACAGGTCTACTTTCAAACAAACTCGAGAAATTTCTCGACAAAAATAGATCTCGCTTGCTTGAGCTTTTTTCTCGTTCAACGATGCGTTGTTGAAATCAGGGATTTTGTTATTTGCCGAAGCACTCAAAAGGATTTCTTCACGTTTACTTGTTATTTTTCTTTTTCCTGCCACTTTTATGTTAAGAAATAGTTTTTGTTTCTTCCACTCCGCGCTTCGGATGAATGCAAGCGACAGCGGCGGAAGGAAAAGCACTTGAAGCACTTTTGAAAGCATGTTTTGTATGCATGACCCATTAAGAAGGTGTAAATTTTTTACGAGGGCGCTTTGAGTGATTAAAAGGAAAATGACGGATGACGTTGGAAAGTTGAGATGATAATCCACGACGAGAATTCTTTTTTGTTTTAAAGCGGATGAAGCGGTTCTGTACTCACCTACACCACCAATGACAGAATTAGAATCTAATTTTGCCTTCTTTGTCGCCAGATCCTGGTTGTTGTTATCAGCTGCTGGTGCCATGACTGCCGTTTGACTTAATAATTCGTCGCTTCCTCTCTAAATTGTCGAAAGATCAGGAGAAAATGAGAGAAAAGAAGAAACAGGTAGAGAAATGGACTTTAATTTAATTTGGATGTTTTGGCGCTGTGCTTATTATTATTTCACATTTTTCCTCAATAATATCATGAAAAAATAAAATAAAGTGAATTCAACAAGAAAAAAACATCAACAACATTCTTCTTAGGTATACACTGCAATTTATATTAAGTACAAGAAAAAAGTTTGACGCTCTCACAATGCCGTTGTTGGTTTGCCTATGAGGGTTAATTTTTCTGAAAAATTGTTCGAGTTTTTACTAAGTTTGAAAGAATTTCTCTCAACTGACCCACTCTTCCAAGATTCTTGGAAGAGAATTTAGTGGAACCCTCAAGCATCACCATTCGCAGGCCCTTTCCGGTATAACAATAATCGTATTCTCGTCTCAGGAGGAAAGATGATGAAAATTATATAATTTATTACACAAAGGAAATGATATAAACGCATTATGCTTTAGCAATCTTGGAGGATTTCTCTCTCGCACTCTGTTTCTCTTCATCCCTCTATGTCGTACGTCTTACAACAGGTTTAAGCAAAATCATTTTTTATCATCACATTTTTGCTGTGCTCGTTCTTAGCTTCAATGGCGCAAGGATAGAAAAATAAATCTCTTTTAGAAAAATTGTTTTCGTTGTGCTATCGTTCGGTAAAAAAGCGTCTTGAATGTTGATTTAAAGACAGCAAACCATCCGGTCATCACACGAAAGAAGAGTTACCTGGGTAACCCGAAAACAAAATCCTAAGACTCAGAGATTTAGCGATGAAAAGATGGGAAATGTCGAGAAAAAGAAAGAGTCTCTCAGCCTTCGAGAAAGGAAACTTATTTGATTGAATCAAATCTACGTCTAAACACAAGATTTAAGATGATAATCTCTCCTCATCAAAAGTAATGGCATAAGATGGGAAAAATGCGATGAATAATCTCGTGCTTTGCAGACAAGAAGCGTAGGAGACGCAAGCAAAATCACAGACACTTTTCAATCTCAGCTTCATTTCATCTTTTTGATGATGCCTTCTCCCATCTATTTTTCCTTCTATTCTCATATTTATACCCCCAAACATCAACATTTATATTACACCGGATACCGTACATATTTATATCATCGTCATATACTTAATGCCACCGCTCAACAAAAGAACCAAGCCAGAGAGCTTAAAAAATAAAAGAAGTGAAGAATGAGGTGGTGCAGATGGGGCCACTGCGGAAGCAGTGAAGGGTATGAAGGAACGACGAAGAATAATCATTTTGTTGTAACCACAAAACAGCAGATTGAAGTGAAGTTTTTCACACACTCGCTATCAGTGGAGTGGATTCTTGAGGAAAATTCTTAGGCATAAATGTGTGTTAGATAATGACTTGAGAGCGAAAAAGTCTTGAATTCATCAACAATATTTGCGCACAAGTTTTTTGAATTCAATATTCCAAACGTCAGCATTGTGTAGCCACATTTCAACCTCAAATTTTGCCATCACCACCATTCCATGGGCTGTCACGATTTTCTTCCGCAAAACCCAAAACCATTGTAGGCATGATTAATAATTTTCCATGTTGTCTCGTACGTAACGACAATCTTTTTTTCCCAACGCTCTCCTTTCTTTGATCACACAAATCGAAGGATGATCGTCCCTCTGCACACACAAAGCAGATCCTATTCTTGTTTATGGTAAGTAATTTTTCACATGCGATGAGTCAATCAAAGAGATTTCCTCAGCTCCCGCTCAACAGGAGAGAAGAGAAGATAATGGCTTGAGATAACCCCGCAAATCCTAGAAATTCACTTGTTGAGAAATTTATGTAAATTAGGGCTTTATAAATGTCATGTCATCACATCATCCCGTCATGCTACTCACTCTTGAGCGTTCGGAGTCATCATTTCCCATTTTTTGAGGCAATCTTGTGAATAAAACATCAACATTCAGGATCTTCATGCACGGAAAATGCATTTTGGTAAACAGAAATTACCATGAAGTGAATGGGAGAGAGATGAGGGTGAACGTTCCTTGAACATTTCCAGGATATCTCATACGGGAAATGCTTGTAAATATATTAAAAATAAATTTGTACAAATTTTATAACACTTGTAAGAGTGATTACTTTGAGTGATTTTGTGATTTTCACATTAGCATCGCTTGATGGCAGTGGCACCTTCTGGTGTGTTTTGCAAGGATCTGATTTTATCTCATTTCAATCCTTGGAGTTAAAGCTTATCGGACGCTTTTATAGTTCCGTTTACAATCATCGTTTTTTCTACTTTCAGATAAGCTATTTTTCAAGCACCGGCAACGGGAAACGAGAGATCATTCTGTTGTTGCTATTGCGTGAATAATTCAATAGCTCAGAAGACGCTTGAGAATGACGCAAACTTGTAAAAATGGTTTTTCATCGCATGAAAAACACAAACAAAAGCTTCCGTTCTTCAACAAGCTTGCAATTAGTTTTTTAATCCTAATGAAATCTTTAAAGTTCAGCTTTGCGTCTCCGTCTGAAGCAAAATTCGTTCTAGCATCGTTTTTGAAATCTCACGACTGTCTTAAAGCCAAGGAAAATATTTCTTCTCCGCTTTTATGACAGAATTTTGCGTTTTTATTCGGAATCGTAAACTTTTCGAGCATGAAATTTCAGGTGTACGGCTTAAAAATACATAACAGAGGGGCCTTTAAAAAATGAGCGAGACGACTTGAATTGTTTATGTCATTATTTTCATTTTTCTTCCTTCCACAGATACAAGCAGCATATACTACATTAAAGTCAAATATACGCTTTACATTTTTTGATTTATCTTTTTGCTACTGACTGAACACAAACACAGACGATTTTCTTCCGTTTATTGTCTTTTGCAGAAGAAATCGCGCGATGGGGAGAAAGACAAGCACCGGAGATAAAGAACCATGAATAACAGGGCCTATGCTAAGTAAGGGGTTGCAGACTTTATTGTCTTTTAAATGTTTGAGGTTAGAATTTTTTTTTTCAGATATGAATGCTCACAATTGATATTGTGGTGTAGCAAGGTAAGCCAAAGCTGCTGAACTCTTTAAGCTTGTGTTTTAGGTAATTGAACTCAGTCAAAACATCTTCGGATGTAACACCCAATTATCCGAGGCCCTCGCCCGCCAAAAAATAACAGATAAAGGTGTTCAAGAAGCCATGAAAAGAACATAATTTAAAACAATAGTCAAAACATATTTTCATGATTTATGTAAATCTAATGTTTGGAAAATTGCTGTCGTCAGGGATTTCTGCTCGAGTGAATCTTCGTTTGCTTCATTTACGATCCGTTTCTCTATTTTTGAACAGAGGAGGATTAACGATAGTGGATAATGGTGGTCGGGAGAGAAGTAAAACACACTGAATAAAAGGAATTAAAACACTGTCTTTACAGAAACTTACGCTTGTTATCCCTGGCAGCATTACTCTTCCTTTTTCTTACAATTTGAGCATATACATGAGAAGAAAGGGCGATAAATTTTTCTTGTGAATATTTCAAAGATTTTTCTGGTGTTTTTCGTATGTGTGAAAGAAAGGAAGACAGAGAAAAGTAATGTCTGGATTGATTGAGTGCAAATAGCTTTCAGAGGGATGGGCGAAAAAAATCGTACATCCATTGCAATGGCTTTTCTATTGCAAAGACATAAATGCCAGATAAAGACAAAGCGTAAGAACACAACAAAAAGCCAGGACGGTTCGCATTAGACAGTCAAGACAGAGAGTGAGAAAAAAGAAGCAAATAAATGTAATTAAAAGTAAATTGAAGAGAATCAGAAGCAGGAAGACAGGAAATGAATGAAAGTACAGAGAAATCGCAAGACAATTCATAAAAGAAAAAACTTTTCGGTGGATTTTCTCTCACTTGATTTTCAATGAGCTTCGTCTAAAAAAGAAGAAAAAAAACATTGTTGCAAATTAAAAACACATTATTTGTACTTAAAAATTTTTACAAGAAAAAGTCCATTCCAACAATTCTAAGAGAAGGTCTTGTGAATAGAATTTCTACAACAATATATAAAGGTGGAAAGTTTGATTTTCGTAAGAAACCGAAGATATAATAAAGACTTAAAAAATGATAAAAAAGCTCATTAATCATGATTATTTACAAGTGAGTCGAGAGTTAACTTTTCTCTTTCTTTCTTCCCTTCATTTTCATCGCTTTTTTCCCACAGGTAGCTCAAATAGATGCTAAAGAGTTAAAGAGTTGGAGAACGTTTCAACGAGGTGAAAAACGATACACAAAATGCTCTTCAACGGTCTCGAGTTTCAATTAATTTAGCTTTGTCATAAAATACGAGAAAAAATAGGTTGTAAAAAATGCGGGATTGATTGTCGATAGAACCTGATTTTGTAATTTCGAGAAGTTTCCGGAATGAAAAAGTTCTTTAATAAAACTTTGAGATTATTAACGAAACGTTTGGTTTAATCGTAAGTAAACGTCACAATCCTTAAAATCTCAACATTAACCTAGCTTCAAAGAAGTCCTTGCAACAATTCTCCCGAAAACCAGATTTGTTCAGCCTTGTCAAAACACATTTCACGACACTTTAAACTTGAACTCCCGTACATGCTGGAAAATGTTGAGATAAAAATTTCACAAATTAACTTAAGCTACGATTGTCGGGCGGTGAAGTGAGGTTTTGTTTCCTTTTATCCCGTTCCCGCTCTCTCAAAAAAGTGTCATCAGAGCGCTGTGCTAGTCTCACGACAAAAAGCTACAAGCTTTCTACATTATGGTTCTTTAAACCGGTGTTGCTCGAACGCAAAGGTAAATTTACCGTCACGGGGCAAAAATTCAGCTGAATTATCATCGTCATTATCATCTGAATTTGTCAGCTATAAATAGCGAAAATATGTAAGCGTTGATACACGTTGGCGGTGAGATATTCGTATACGTTTAAGGCTGTGGAAAGCGGCGTGTGTTGTGTGTGCATGACGAGACACTTTTTGGAGAGTGGCAGAAGAGTGCAGCATAGAATTGGGTGGCGCGGTGGCGGCGTGGATATAAACATATAATCATGGTTTTACCCTTCTGCGATGTTTAAACAGAAGGGAGAGCGAACAGAAGGAGTGAAGCACCGCGCCATTCCATAAGGGATAATGAGAAAAATGGTTTTGTTTTATTTATTATTCTGTTTTATTTACATATTCATGTTCATATGCTTTCAGCCATTTCGTTGGCTGATGTTTTCTTGTGCCTCCAAACATGTCAAGTAATTTCATATGGTTCAAAACGTTTTTTACGTTTTAATCCCATCGGGGTGGATTTGCGGCAGAACTGGAATTAATTACATTGTTCAGCATAAATATGCGTACGCGCTTCCCAAGGCTTTCAGAGCCCAGAAAAATTGTGAAATAATGAACTCGTCATTATAGCGACATCAATTAGACGAGATAATTTCATGACAAATGTCGTTTATCGCAAAATTCACACCAAAAGTGATCCAATTTGTTGCTTTTTTCGGGTTGTGCTTAGCTGTTGTGTTTCAATCAATGGTTGAACCGTTGCTGTAGCACAATTTTGATCTTCCCTGAGGATTACCGCGTCATCGAAAAATGTCAATTAAGAGCAGAACATTTTGTGAAATGTTAAATGATTAAAAATATCCGGAAGGGATTTTTGTTCAACAAACGAGATAAATTGGCGTATTAAGCTTCTAGTAGACCGAGTTGTCTCTCGCTCCACATTTTAATTAATTAAAAGCAATTTTTGGCCTAATTGTTTATGTGCTCTATGCTCGGGTTTATTAATTCTGATTATCTACTAATATTCCTTAGGATCATTTGTACGAGTGACGGTAAAAGTTTATGTGTTAACTAACGTTCATGAAGCCGCAAACGGATCAGGTCAGAGTGGGGTGAGTAGGATTTTAGAGCAGATGATGGGGTAGAAAGCTGGAATCATAGCTGGAATGTTAATGATTCTAAATAGCACGATTTTCTCTTAAAGAGTTTAACCAGAAACGCGATGCGAATTTTCGTCGATCAAATTTCAATTTCCGCAGCACAAAAAGCACACTCGGAAAATTCAAATAATTTTAGGCAGAGATGAAAAAAATCCCCTGAATAGAGAAGCCTTCATAAAATATTTAGAATTCATTCAATAAAATCTTGTAAAGGTTCGTTCTATCGAATGCATAAATTCATAAGTTTCTTATTTTCCTTTTTCCACTTAGGGAAGCCGCAGAGACATCTCACTGTTCAGACTCGTGCTGATATAGAGCTCAATATATGATGAACAATTCTCATTTTTATGTAAATCATTCTTTTACAAATCTCTCAGCTTCAAGTTGCCCATCAACGCAGTTGTCCCTGGCCACAAAAGTTATAAAGAGATCAATGCAGGGGAACCTTTTCTCTGCGCCAAGCGAGCAAAACCCATTTGGAGGTAATTTTTTTGAACAATCACATGGTAATATGCAAACGTGTACAGACGTCGACGGTGGAATGCTAGATACATATAAGTCTATTTAAATATAAATTTTGAATGAGAAATTGTGAGGGCATGTGTAATATATAACTGCAATTACTCTCTTATGAATAAAATTCAATTGAAAATGTTACATCTACGGTAAAGCACGGGAGTCTGATGTCTGAAGTAACTGATAAAAATGTGTGATAAAAAACTCCGAACATATATTTGCTCTCGACTAGGATCAAATATCGTTGCGGTGCAGCAAATTTTGGATTTAACATGAAACACGATCCACAGCGTCAACTTTTTAGCATGTTAAAGTCGACAATGGTTGGAGATTGATTGAACGGCGGAAAGCATGGAAGTAAAATATCTAGAGCTGGAATTTCTGTGCTTAGAGATCAATTGTTACTGATTGTGACTTCAGAATCACTGTCAAACGTCGTAACTATTGTTGCTGCAAATTTCTGACTAGCAGTTTTGCTCCTAGAAATTTGATCTCAATATCTATGCACCTTTAATGCGAAGACAATTAACGAGAAAACGATAGCAATTGTTCTTGCATCGATTGTTCACTTCTTTGCGAGTCTTCATTCTCGTTTTGCCGCGCATCCCACTTCCCGAAGCTTTGTTTTTGTTTATTCATTCTCATTAATTTAAAGCTCATTCAAACATGAAATCGTAAATTCAGGTGGAAGGACTTAAACTTGTGAACTATATCGATTCATTAGAGCATAAGAGACTCCCCTGCTTTGCTGTATTCATGAGATTCAAAGCATTAATGTAAAATTTCTTTTCAACGCTTCGAAGCCACCCATACCGGAGCTTTTCCGTTGCCCCCTGCAGCAAGTGCGCCCACGTCAACCGGTTAATGGTGGAGGAAGCTTGGAATTATTTTTATGATGAAACTTAAAAAGGGTTCTCTGTGTATGTGTGTGCCACTTGATGTACATAATGTGCAGCAGAAGGATGCATTTCAAACATGAAAAGAAACACTGGGAAAAGTGATTCCTCGGTAGGTTTTAAAGCTGTGTCGTCAAAAGCTCTTAAACTGAATGCTAAAAGCTGCTGTGAAACGAGAATTTGTCTGAGTTAAACAAGTGCATGCTTGACATTTCTGCTTTAGCATGTAATTGTGGCACTATGCAAATCGTTAAAAATTCTCTGTTTTGCACTCATTTCTTTACATCGCGATTTCAAGTTCTCTTAAAAAACTTATAAGAAATAATGTAACTTCTCGTGCAAGTTGCTGCAACAAAGCGGCTTTTGCATCGTCACAGCTGAAGGTGATATCAGTTGATGAAGCTGAATAAAGAGTCGGCATTATCACTTTGCACAAATGAATTTTTATCGTGAGAGTCGCGCATAAGCTTGTGAAAGCTTCTAAGAAGCTGTGGCTGAACCACCACGATCAGAAGCCGGGAAAAAGTATAAAGATCTCAAGGG